>BJBW01006887.1:223-69888 GCA_004320125.1 Scolopax mira
GGGGGGGGGGGGGGGGGGGGGGGGGGGGGGATGTCACTGCTCCCTGTGCATCCCAGGGAGGGGAGTTGGGGGTTGGAGCAGGAATTGAGTGTTGGGACGTGGCTTTTAGCTGGCAGGGTCGCAGCAGGGTAGAAAATGTCAGGATTTGGGGTTTTGCTAGCCGTGGGCTTGCTGGGTTTATGTGCCAGAGAGAACGGCCACTTTGGAAAATACTGCTCCAGCCAGAAAGGCTCGAGAGGCAGGGAATCAGCACGTGGCCTGTGCTTTAAATAAAATTACCTACTTATTTACCTCTTCTTTAAATTTCCCCCAGTGTCTAAGACATTTTTCCAGTGCAAAATCTTGTGTTTGCCTTTTTTTTTTTTTTTAAAGTATTTTTGCCACTTTCTGTAGTCTACACAGCATCGTGTTTTTACTGCTGTGAGCAAGATGATGATGATGTTCTTTTTGCTGGCTTTTTTCCTTCTTTTCACTTGTTTTGTGTTTGTTTGGTTTTTTTTTTACCTGCGTGAGTAGAATGCAGTTGAATGTAGGGTTTTCACCACTTCACTGTGTTCTTACTGAAAAATAAACTTTTTTTTTTTTGTTTGCCTTTAGCATCCTATTAATGGACTCGAGCTTCTCAGTAATTATTGATAACGTCAGGGAAAAAAAAGTACAAGTTGTGTTGAGATGGGTGAGAGAAACTCGGTCTTAAGGGTAGGAAAAATCTGAGGTTGGACTCAAATGTTACCTTTAATGAAGAGAAAAATCTCTGTGCAGCAGATTATGTGGCTGAAGTTCCTCTGCTGCCGAGTTTGCCAGGACGGGATGCTGGTTGCTCACTGGTGCAAGGGCTTCCGGGTGATGAAGGAAGGCAGATGTTCCCCAGACAACTCGTTTTCCCATAATATTTATTTTTACCAGAAAGAAGATGCTGCAGGAAACTTGCTGAAACTGGCACTCACAAATATTTAAAAATCATGTGCTTGGGCAATGTGGATTTGCTTAATTTGACAAGATCCAGAAAGAAAAAGAAAGTATATATTTTTTTTTTTTTCTCCTATTTTTTTCAGTGCTGTGAGCTTCACTGCCCAGATTTTATTATGCCTTATTTTATTTATTTTTTTGGTGACAGCTGTAAGGCCATATACCCATGTTTTCAAGCAGAGCTTGAATTTTCATGTAATCACCTGATTCCGGAGCTTGACTCATATTTTTAAAAATGAGGCTACTGGTAACAGTGTAAGAACTGGCACCACTGCAGCAGTAAAATATATATTTAATTTTTAATCTTGGCCTGCAGAAGTATTTTAAAATAATGCACTAAGTGGAGTAATTTTACGTTAGTGACTTTGCACCACTCATTTTGTTTTTAAAATGAGTTACCAACGTGATATTGTGATCTGCTACCTTTTTTTTTTTTTTTTTTTTTTCTGTTTCCTTTCCATTCTTTGCTGGTGCGGGTGGAAGAGGCAGGCAAAGGACCAAAGGAGGTGAAACTGCACCTTGAAGAGATTCCCTGTGCCTTTCGGGGGGAAAGAGGAGAGGAAGTTGGGCTGAGATTAAAATAAAAACTCTCTGTCAGTGCCCAGTTTATGTTGCTGAGGACTCTATTTCAGAGGAGTTCCCCGACCCCTTTCAAAAATCTCAGGTTGGAGATGTTTAAAAAGAAATTAAAAAAAAAAAATAAATAAAAGGGGGGGAAAGAAATTTTAAAATAAATAATAATTAAAAAAAAGACCTGCAGAGCCATTAGTTCTGTCTTGAAATTACAGGCTGACCTGGGGAATTTTAAGAATTATGATTTGGTATAGAATTTGTTGGGTCTCGGTGCCGGGTGCCCGGCTCTGCCCGAGCTCTGCGGGCTCTGCCTTCCTGCCGTGGCTTCTCTCCACGTTTAATCCACCAGAACAGACCGTGGAAGTTATATTTTGTCTGTAATTTGTCTGCGATCAGAGGACAGAGGGGGAGAGCTCGGTGTGCTCACATCTGGGTCTGCTAAGTCTAATAGTCCCAAATTCAGGCTGTGGCTGCTTTTTAGAGCTTTATAACACCAATTTGAGCGACCAGAGTATGAAAGCAAAATTCTTCGTTGTCATTTAATTTTCAGCCAAACCGGGGGGGAGGAGAAAAAAAAAAAAAACCAAACTGTTCTAGAGAGAACAATAGTTTATATCAGCATCTTGGTTTTAGCACACTTGTATTTCTAGACTTCATGTTTCTCACCCTACGTTATGAACCAGTTTCCCTCCAGATGGACAATAAATTGCAGGGAAAGAATGGAGGCAGCATAAATGCCCCCTGCAAAGTTTAAAATCTCATAGGCAGCAGCGAAACATTAATGCCCTGAAAATACGTTTTGGTTTTTTTTTTTTTTTTTTTTTTTCTTTTCAGTAATTTTTCTATTCTTAATCTTGGGACAGCCTTTCTGTAAAAGCCAGTTGTCAGTGCCGCTGGGCGAGTAGAGCTGAGGCAAGGAAGGGGCAGTGGAGAAACACTGCTCTTCATAAACACCATCGCTGGAGCATCAGGAGAGCAAACATGTGGTTTGATGAACATAGTCATAAATATTTAAACACGCCAAATGAAAATGGTGCTAAACGTCTGGTTTGCATTATCTTTCGATGAACGTTTTCATTCTTGGAAGCGTTGCTAGCTGTCTGCAGAAACGGATCACCACCCCCCCCTCCTTACTCCCCCCCTAGAATGAATGAGGCGTAATGAGAAAACGTGTTAAAACGCGCAGTTGTTTGTAATATCTTCTACCAAAGTGGAAGATGTTCTACCAAATTTGGTATTCTACCCAATCGTGAAGGATCCTTGCCCAGCAAACGGGGAACCATCCCGTTTCTGTCAGCAACTTGCTCGCTTAGACCTTATGAAAAATCTCAGGTCGGTTTGGAAAATAGAAGATTTCCCTCAGCCTGCTTGGAGCTGCCTCCTGCCATCCCTCCTCCGGCAGAATTCCCACAGAAGTCAAGGAAAAGATGTGGCTGCTGATTTTTAGCCTTGTTTTGAAGCGTCAACAAGTGTGGCAGCGTTCTGCCTGCCTCTCTGGACGGGCTGGGGTGGGAATTTTTGGGGTGGGAAAGCCGGGCTCTGCCCTTCATCCGGGCTCTCTCCGTGGGTCGGGTGGGAGGCTGTGCCTTTAAGGAGCGGGTAGGGGTTGTGGGATTTATCTTGCTGAGTGGAGCCCTGCGAGGAGGCAGGCAGAGGCCACGCTGTGCATCACTGTTCATAATAAGGCAGGTGTCTGATTTCCTGGGATCTGGACTGATTCTCTTGGCTTCGGCTCCCCCCCCCCCTTATCCTGCCGCTGTGTGTCACGAAAGGAGGAGATGCCAAGTGATTTCTAGTTATTTATTTCTGTGTTCTCCTCCGGTGAATGCAGTGGGGAAACCCGTTTTGGGTGGGGAAGGGCTTTGGGGTTGAGCGTGGCGAGTTGTTGCCGCGCTGGGCATCCCGCACCCCGGCACGCAGGCGCCTCCTGTTTACTATTCCTCCGGCGGTCGCTCCCACCAATAAATCTGCACTTGCTGCAGCCAGGATGGAAATCTTTAAGACAAAAGGGCTTGAATGGGCAGTTTTTTTTATTGCTGTGATAGAGTAGAAGGCCCCAAGCTGGGGGCTAGTGCATGCATGAATGCTACCCCCCCCCACTCTTGGCTTGGTACAGTCTCCTGCGAGCACTATACCAGAGCTGAGGTATAGGGAGAGGGGAAAAGGCTAAAAGGGAGAGGCCCCCAAGGCTGGGATTTCCCCATTTTGATTCTTGCTCCCAAATCTCAGCAAATCCTAAAGAAACAATGGCCAAGAGGGAAACTTGGAGGAGAGCGTGGAGGGGCAGGCTGTCGGGTAAAGCCGGGGATGCCCGGGAGGGCGGCACAAAAATGTGGGAATAGAGGAGAGGAGGAACAAAAGCCATGTGGGTTGGCGAAGGAGGAATAGAGGAGTGAAAGGAGCTGCTCCTTGTCCCTCTGCGTGTGAATACACCCAGCTGAGCTGGGGGCATTTGCAGGCTGTTCAGACAGAGCCCCCCAAAAAAGTGTGTGGAGCCTCTGGAGCCGTGCACAGGATGGGGGAAGCAGCACCCGGGGCTGGGGATGAGGTACCTTCCATGCTCTGCCAGTCTGGGCTCCCACCACCAAGCTGTGGGTGGCCGGGTGCCTTGCGTGGGCAATCGCCGGTCCTGTGGGACGTGATGGAGCCCGTTGGCCATCCAGGCTTGAGCTGGCAGGGGGAAGGAGCAGGATGGCTTCTTGTAGGGCATCTTCATGCCCGCTGGGCTCAGGAGCAGAGAGACCCTCGGGGAGCTCCTGCTCCCCTCCGTTCTTGGAGGGAAGAGCCCGGGATCTGCGGTGGCAGAGGGAGCAGGGCTGGAGCTGCTCTCTTACGTCAATGCAGACCTTTCCACGGACCCCAGTCTGGGTTGGATCAAGCCTTGCATGATTGTGGCCCTTGTGTGTTTCCAAACTGCGTTAATCTATATCTGGATCCCAATGGGGGCACTGGGGATGAGCCGAGCTCGAACAATCCTTGGCAGGAGGAACAGACTGGAGTTGGCAAGGATTTTGGTCCCATTATTGGTTACTCGGAGGGAGGAATGCACGCCCCATTTTAATAGATGACAACTTGAGGTCTGTCATCTTCAGCGCGTTAGAAAAGCCTCGTTTTTTAACAAATCCCAGAGCGTTTACGAGGCATCGAGCTGCAGCTGGATTGAGGCTGGCGGTGGGCAGAGGCACGGGGCCTCCTCTCCATCTCGTTAGGCACCAGGAGACTTTTCCTGCTGTTGGGTGAGCCCCATGGGCACCATCAGGAGGGAGAAGAGACCCCCTCCCCGGACTGGTCACCTCTGGCTCCCATCTGCCTCCATCGGCAGGGGAGATGATGGGAATCTCAGGGCAGCCCGTGGAGCAAACCACACTGAAAGCTTTTCCTGGCTGGTTCAGTTCCCAGCAAGTTTAGCCAGGGGGTTATTTACCAGCTCAGAGGAGACTTGCCTCTCTGCTGTAAAACCTTTAAAACATGTCCCAAAGAACCCGAGAGAGGTTTTACACTCTCTTGGTCAGTTGGCTCTTTCCTCGAGTGAAAATCCAGGCGGGTGCTTCTGTAGAAAACCTGTTTTGCATGAAGTCACCCTGTCTGCTTTTTCTGCTCTGGGTTTCTGACGTACGAAAATTCAACCTTGTAAAGATTTTTCAACAAGATTATTTAGACTTGTTTTATTGAGAGCAAGAAATTGAATCCGGTTAAACTGTTCTCCCCTAGAAATGCTCAGGAAGGACAGAGGGGTTGGTTCGCTGGCGTTTTGTTGTGGTGTTTTGGTTTTTTTTTTTTGCTTTGCTTTGTTTTCGTTTGGGGGTTTTGTAAACAGCTCCCTCTATTTTTACCAAGTGTTATTTGTATTTTTATCAATCAACAAACCACCTGAGTGCTTCGCAAAGTGTTCCCTTCAGCAACATCCCCACAAAGAGCGAGCTGAAATAATCAGCACAAGGAATAGGTGTCAGCCTCAGACAGACGACTGTGTTTCTGGGTAATCTAATGCCATTTTAATATCTCGCTTTTAATGCAGCTCGGAGAAGGGTTTGATGGACAAGGCACCGATGCTCACGAGCCTGAGTCGAGCCGTTAGGGGGATGTCAGAAATTATTTTTCCCAGACAAGTGTAGTCGAAGCGTCAGCTCCCATTAAGCGTATCGGGTTCAGGGCGAGCACCTCGTATTTTGTAGCCTTTGGTTTGCTTCTGCGGCGACAAAACCAGAAGGTCTTTGGTTAACTTCTGACCATGGACGTATTAAATGAAGATGCACATTTGAGCAACATCAGTGATTTCAATTGACTCATCAATTGCCGTGGCGTAGCAGCCCTCATGTTTCACTTTGGTAACAAGCTGATCTGCCACATCTGACGCCAGCAATTCAGTCCTTCAAACAAATGACATGTTTGATAAAGAAATCTTTTTAAATTCATTATGCACTTTGGCTTTTGTCTTTCCTTTTAATACAGCATCTGTTGCAGCGGGGATACATTCCTTGATCGTTTCTGAGTCTGCAATTATTTTTATGCCTGCCCAGTGTCCCGGAGATGGGAAACGAAGCTGCCGTGCTACGCTGCTCAGCCCTGAAACGCTGCACAGACATTCCATTTAATCTCTGGGAACAGACTGCATTAAAGTAGTTTCATCAGTGCACACTTGTGATAAAAAGACGACACGAAGAAGGACAGTGAACAAAAAGGCCTCGCTTTTTTCTTTTCTTTTTTTTTTTTTTTTCCCCCTTCCCTGGGAAGACAATAGGATATCTGTCCCTTCGTTTGTTTCACGGATTCCTCGCGCGGCCATTTAAATTCAGCAGAAGGCTCCAAATGTCTAAACTTTATCCTGAGCTTTTTTGTCAGTGCTGGAAAGGAATACAGTTAAGTGTCCCGGGGGGAGTTTTATAGAAAAAGCTCTGTGCAATGCTAATGAGTCGGGATGGGGTCATACGTTTTTCTGTATAGAGCCTGAACAGAAACAAATACAGGACTCGAGGAGAAATGATCTACAGGGATTCACGGGCTGTGGCTCGGGGTGATCCTTGCCTTCCTTGGCCTCCCCAAAATCCGGCAGAAGGATCACAGAGGCTTTAACCCCACGTGCCCCCATCCCGCTCTGTGCTGGGGCTTCCTGAATAGCTGGTGCTGGAAGAAATGACAAACTTCTTGGGTGCCACAAGAGATTGCATCAGAGTTACCCATCCTCGCTCGGCTCATTACTGAAAATGCACCAAGCAGCTCTGTGGGTCAGACTGCTAAATTTGTAGACACGGAGTGTCAGGAAGCCTTTTTGTCAACTTGGTACTGTTTAGTATATGTGTCCTCAAGTTCAAAGCAACCCTGGCCTCAGACTTGTGATATTTTCTGCCCTTTCCCCTTTCTGTTGACTCAGACCTCTTCCCTTTGAGGTCAACATCAAAATAAAGATGTACGTTTCCTCAGCCTGACCATGGCTCTGACTCTTTAGATCAGCAACCCTATAGTCCATATGTCTTCCCATCTGTCAAGTGGCATTTGAAGCCAGCTTGCTCCTCTATTCTTTCAGACAAGTGTGAGAATCAGGACTCTCTTTAATGACAGTTTCAGGCCTTAAAGCGTTTGCTAAGATGCTACCTATTAAGATCCCTTGATGGCACCTTGAATAGAGATCAAAAGCAACGGAGTTCACTCCACAAATCTGATTCCATCAGTCAGTTTAGGGCATTGAGAGAGGGGTGGGGAGGGCTCGGGAGGGCACCGTGCTCCCGCAGCTCCGAGACAGGTCTGGGAAGTCCCAGCCCTGGCTGCGGGGAGTGACGGGGACCAGCAGACACCACACCGTGGTGGCCACGCTCAAACTTCTGCTGTTTGAACAGCAGAGCTGGGCAGAACGGGTGGGTGGCTTTGCTTGGACTGTGCTCTGGTGACAATCCTTAGGATCTGAGCTGTGCCTGGTTCAAACCAGTGCTTTTTCCTCCGCGTTCGTAGCCGTGTCTCTGCTCCTTTGCCCGGGAGATTATTCAACATCTTTTCTTTTTTCTTTTTTTTTTTTTTTTGGTGACGCTGAGAGCATAAACAAAAATCTGAGAGCACAAAATACTCTCCTCGTTAATAATTATTACCAGGCAATAATTTGTCTCTTGTACTTTGGAGAGCTGCTAATAATGGGAATCTGTGTCCTGCTTCACCACTGGGACTGCATGAAAGGCGGTTGTGGAGAGACACTGCCTGAGCAGCTTTTATCACAGCAAAACGGCCACGCTTTCTGAGGGCACAGTTTGTCTTTCAAACTGTTTGCCTTTCAAACATTCCTATTTTTCAATGCCTGTCAGGAGGTGCTGCAAAGCCCTGGGAATATCTGGGGAAGTGGTTGCTCTGGCGGTGCCTTTCCCCAAGTGACCCAGAAGAGTTAGTGGGAAGTCGTGGCCGTTAATTCAAGCCCAAAGCCTGAAGTTCAAGGGCCATGGGGTTTCTGTGGACTGGGAGGTGGATGTGGGAGCTGGGAAGCTCGGGGTGCCCGCCGTGGGAAGGCATTCCCCAGGGAGCCTCCACAACCAGTACGAACAAACCACGCCGTTTGTTTTATGGGACCCAAGTGTCTGAGAAGAGCTGAAAAGTCCCAGGACGTGGCCGAGTGCCCGGGGGTGGTGTCACACTACTGACCGAGTAAAATCGGACTCAGTGGAGTCAAGAACACCCAGATGGCCATAGATTTAGGTGGAAACCTGTCGAAAACGTGAGCGTGAACCTGAAGTCCAGGTGCAGACCTTTCTTTGGCCTCGGGGTCTTCAGCTTCTGTTGTGGAGTCACTTCTGCTTCCAACCAGAGGGCAAGCAGCCACTCTGGCTGGTCAGTCAAAATTCAGGGCGTGCAGATCGTGTGCTTGTAAGGGAGGAAACAGGAACGACTCGGATGCGATTCTATGTCTTCAGCAGGAAGATGCACCAGCTCCTGGAGACTGCAGTAAGCGAAACAGTAAGAGCTCCCACTCTGAGCCCCCTTCAACCAGCCCCTGCCCAAAAGCAATCTCTGCCTGAGGTTCTCACTGGGCTTATTTAAATGGGTTTTTTGTCTTTCTACTCTTATTCTGTGCCTGTACTCTTGCTCACCCACAGTTTTTCTTTTACAGCCTCCGCTCAGTCTGTTCTGCCCCTCTTTTCATGATGATACTCAGCCAAGTTTGTCTTCAACCCAGTCATTTTTAGTGTGAATCCATATCTGCCTTTTTAGGGGGTAGCGGTGGTGGTGACGTATACTTGTGGTTGGAGCAGAAGCCTCTATTGAGTTGGACAAAATAGGATGAATGCTGTATAAAAGCCTTCAGAGAGCTGTGAAATCTCCATCCTCTCTTCCTCGTTCTCCCGGGAACACTTGCACAAAGAGTATTTTTAATGTGAAGCAAAAAGGATTCTGACGAATGCTCATTAACATTTTGTTTCTGTGAAGATACACACATAATTATCACAGGGCTGCAAGGAACATGTATTCAGTAGAGCTCTTACATGTGTGCTAAGTTATATGTATATGTTTCAATCTTCCTGATGGCCCAGGCTTTGCAGAATGGACGTAGTAACCAAGACAAACCCAGGTATTCAATGGAGCTTCTTTGTAGGGCTCAGGTATGACACGGTGTGCTGAGATCAAGGTCTCCCCAAACTCGCTGCATCCTAGTGCTCTGTGCACAGTCAATATCTGTGATACCTGTGAATCCTCCCATACAGCAGTAGCAATGGATTGGGTGAAATACACACCCACAAATTGTTTGTACCACAGTTCTGAACGACAAACAACCAACAAAGCTCCCAGGGACATTCTGTAGCTTGTTTTCATCGTGTAGCTTTTTAGCTGGGAATCATCAGGCAAAGGTATGGCTTCTCCATTGACACTTTGGAAGGTCCAGTCCCATGAGTGCAGATCTGATATGGACCCCAGTCTTTGTTACATACCAGCTGTTAGATACCCTGTTCTGAGCTGGTTAGACCCAGGACAGCCTTGGTGAGGATGAGTTAATGTGTCATAGTGCTGAGTCTCAGCTAGGAATCTTGTCTGAGGGGCAGGAGAAAGGGTGTCTCTCTCTTCCTCTTCCTGCAGACGTACCACTGACCTGTTCATCCCTTGGTCTGAGTGCCCTGTGGCAGGTTGAGTGCTGGGCTTGCTTGGCTGTGTCATTAGATACTGCCTCAGATTTGTTTAGGAGCAAAGATTTCCCATTTGCTCAAAAGAGGAACATATTTTGAGGGATATATTATGCAGCGGAAGTAACCAGACATGATGGAAAAACTGACAGATGTTGCTGGAGCTCTCAAATCTTGTCACAAGGGGAATCATACACTCATTTTTTATGAGGTCCCCATTGTTCCAATGGTTGTAATCCACTTTCTGTGCCGCTCATTCCATATGAAACCTTGGGTTTCTTTTAGGGGCTGTTTGGGTGGAATAACAAAGTCTAAAAATTGGAAACAAAAAAAAGATGCATGATCCTAGCTATTTCTTTTGGGACTACCCAGAAACATTCTGAAGGTGACCGTGCTTGGTATGGCTGAGTGTCATTTTGACTCACTTGAAGCATACTGAAACTTTGACACAGTGTCACCAGGAACTGGAGTTTCTGTCACTGTGTGATGGCTGCTTAGCTAAGAACGCCATTGATGTCATACCTCTAACTACTTCTGGAGCCTCAAGGTGTGATCCAGTGTGGACTCAGAAGCCCAGGTGTCACTCCTGGGAAAGGGAAGTTCCATGTTCTGCTCCTCAGTTGCAGGATTTTTTTTTGTTTTACAAAGAATGTTGAGAAGCAGGGACTTGACTCAAGGACGTCCATGACTACAATGTGTAGGTGCTACAACCAAACAAGCTCATCAGGATGGGGATTCGGCACTGGTTCTGTACCCCGGGGCAGGAGAGCAACAGAGTCAGGCTCCCACTGCTTGGACACAAATACTAATTCAAGTGGGCCTCCTGTCCCTGGAGGGCAGGGTGAGTGACTTCAGAATATGACAACTACTTAGGAGTTGTCACTAAAAATTAGTCACTGCTTCCTTAGATGAATGGGCCAAAAGCATCCTGGTTTAACTTCAGGAGGGCCAGGAGAGTTACACCGATGTTTTTTACATCACCATCCATTTTGACCCTACTGCAACAACAGGTTCCTTAGAATGCGTATGTAATTGGGGGTGTTTTCTTCTAGCTGATGGAAAGATAGCAGTGTAATTAATGAAACTGGGTAATTTGTTCTAACAATAGCCCACATTGTGACATTGATTGTTAAACAGAATTTTCCCTTAGCAGAAAAAAAACCCAAACCACATTTGCATTAAAGTCTGTTAGCATAATGGAGCTCAGTATTTCTAAGAAAGCTGCGTTTGACCTTTGGTGAAGAGGAGAGGTGGTAGCACCTGTTACCAGTGAGGCAAATGAAGATGGTGTGTCCCTTCCATTTATGTGACAGCCTCCGAGCGTTGTCAACACGCTGCTTCTTCCCTTAGCACATCCTTAAAGCACACAGAGCTGGTCTGAAAATGTGGAAATACAAATGGTTAAAATTATATCCGTCATTTGACATAAGTACTATTCTTCAGCACGTAAGTAATGCGAATGTTATGTTGCACAAATATTTAGAGCTTCATTTACCTTCATCTTCTTCTCATTACTTGCAGGAGGTCTCTTGTTCTCTGATGGTGTCCTGAAAAATACAAACTGGATATTGCTCTTATCTCTGCTGCTGATATTTGCTGTTGATAAATAGACTCAGCTAAATGGGAACAAATGTTTGCTTCATAATCCTCCTGCAACTGCAGACTTCATTATGTATGAAGAATACAGAGATTAATTCTGCCATTTTGCCAACAGCATGTTTCCAGTTTCCCGGTGTATAGTACTCACATACGTTTATGTTAACCTGTACCTGGGCTGAAACATTACTTTTTTTCCCTTCTTGGGTAAGATATAAGGATTAATTACTGTTGAACTCACTCTAGCCTTTCAACCTGGCTGGGATTGCCAATTTTTTCCCCATGCTGTAGTGTCTGAAGTATTTCTTGTTTTGTACTGCAGTGAACTGGTCCTTACATTCCCTCCTTAGAAGTTTTATTTTGAAAAAAAATGTTTTCTAAGCACACGGCTAAGTCCTTTTTCCAAGAATGGATTTCTTTTTATCGCAAAATGCTATTATACCACATCTCAAGAGTTAAAGTTTTATCATAGGCAGATTCTATTTTCAGATAGCATCCTGTGGAGACCATGTTTTCAAAAGCTTTAACTCAAACCACACGGATGCACAACTGTTTTAAAATATGAGAATTCACACATGCTTTTTATTATAACGCACATAAACCCGAAGTACAATACAGTAGGCTTTGGCAATAAAACAGAGTAGTCGATATATAAATTTTATGCCTAGTTCTTTAGATTAATGAACCGCTTTTCTTGATGAACTGAGCATAAATGAGTAAAAACACAATGATCTGATTAGACACTAAATTAATGGTTTTCTGGCAATTCAAAAATTGCATGTCTAGTGCAGAGTTCACTATTTTTTTTTCATGGGACAACTTGATAACCTTCTTCCATTAGCCAAACCGCTAAAGAGGCATTGTCAGTCTCTTCAAGTGCACTATTGTTCTCAGAAAATCATTTCCTTAAGAAATATCCATATGTTGAGGGCCTGGGTTGTACTTTGTGGGAAACAAGATTATGGGTCAAAGTCATTACTCTATAAATGACTTTGTGGCTGGATTCAGCTGGCACAAATCTCTCCTAATGGTGTTAGATCAGGGGTGACTCTGGCCTCACCTTCTCTCTGTTGGCACAAGAAAGGGGGAGAAAAGTCTGTGGTCAATAGGGACAGTTGCAGGTGGAGGAGATTCCTCAGGGCTGAGATGTCAAGTTGAACCACTTCTTACAATAGGAAGCCCAGATTTGCATTTAGGAATATAAATGAGGGCAATGGTTTTCCAAATGAAGTGAACAGCCAGATGACCTTCTTCTGTTGACAGGGCCCCATATGTGTGTATGGCAGGGAGAGATTTTTTTTTTTTCGTTTTCAAGGCACTGGAAAGAGGAAATGCAGATGGGGAGCTGTCACAAGCTGGTCCAAACCTCCAGCAGCTGGTAGGAAAGGGGTTAATCAGCCCCTTGCACCAATTAGAGGAAGGTCTGTGCAGCAGGTAGCGATTTGTAGGAGAGTAGATATGGGCCAGCTGGGAGAAATGAGCTGGTTGCTTTGGGGTGGGAGTTGTATAAAAGACTGCATTAGCAGAAGGACCTATTTGGTTGTGAGAAATGGTGTTTCATGCTGCTGTTACAGACTTGGGGGAGACAAGCTATGCTTTTTGCTTTTTTTGGAGGCCTGGTGGCACCTTTAAAAGGGCTGGGATGCTACCTTGCAATGAAGAGCTCTGTTTTAAGGTGAGTGAAGTGGTTTTGGTCCTTATGCTCTCTGCCATCCCTTTTTGGTGGTGTAATTCCTGACTGAGGAGGCAGGCTGGTCAACTTGAATGATGAAGCTATGCCAGAAGGTGGTTGAGATAAACTCTCTCATGGGAAAAGATGGTGGGCCTGATTGCCTGCTCTCTCATCTGCTTCTGTAGTTGCTGGTCTAATGTAGAAGTAATGTGAGATACTGAGCAAATAAGTGATTCCCAGAGGGGCAGAGAAACAGCAGCATCTTGTGTCTGGAGGGAAACTCTGGTGGGAGGTGTGGCCCTTCCATCCAAAGGGTAAGTGCTATGGGCAATGGGAATGCCAGGGTTTAAGGCTGAAAGGGGTGAATCTGCCAAAGGTGGTGAATCCTCCAAGTTGGAAGGAGCAGCTGCTGTGGAGGTGGTTGGAAAGTGAGGTGAGGGGTCTGGAGCACAAATCTTGTGAGGAGAGGCTGAGGGGAGACCTTCTCACTCTCTACAACTCCCTGAAAGGAGGGTGCAGCCAGGGGGGTGTTGGGTCTCTTCTCCCAAGGAACAGGTGATAGGACTCAAGGAAACAGCCTCAAGTTGCACCAGGGGAGGTTCAGGTTGGATATTAGGAAAATTTTACATTTAAAGGGTTATTAATCATTGGAACAGGATAACCAGGGAAGTGGTGGAGTCACCCACCATCCCTGGAGGAGTTTAAAAGATAAATAGCTATGGTGCTTAGGGATACGGCTTAGTGATGGTTTTTGTCAGTGTTAGGTGGCTGGTTGGACTTGATGATCTGAAAGGGCCTTTCCAACCTAGGCAATTTCTATGAAAATGCAGAATATTCTGTGGGTCTTTTGCCTGGGCTGTGGAAGGGTTGTGGCTGGCAGACAGGACAGGGTAAACAGGACAGCCCAGGGTGCTTTAGTGTGTGCAGCTGTGTCCTGGCTCCCATCAGAGAGGTCTGGAATGGAGTGAGAGAGAAAACAAGTGGTGGAGCTGAAGAAGGTGGCAGCACTGACCCAGTGGTGAGCTGGTGTGTGCAAGCTGCAGGAGTGTCTCAGGGTGGAAGAAAGGAAAGGAGACATATGTGGTGTGCAAAAAAAAAAAGCCTTAGTCGGAGAGGTCAGCTCTAAAATGGGTCTGCTAGGGATGGGGATGTTGTCCCGGGGATCCTTTACGTCTAGGATATGCTGTGGCCTTCACAGACCTCTGTCTGGTCTCTTTTCTTCCTCACCAGTGTCTTCCCCCTCCCCCTCCTCCTCCTCCTTTGTCAGGCAACTCGTTAACACTTATTAGCAAGCATCTTCAAAAGGCCAGGAGGGGGGGAAAGGATGGGAGGGGAGCTGAGATGGCTAAAGGAAATGATTAGGAGATTCCTTTTCCTTTCTGCCTATTCAAGTTTTAATGACCAGCCCTTGCTCTGCCTGTGCCCTGCATTGTTATCCAGCCCTACCCCGGGATCGCAGCACCCCTGCTCCCCCCAGGCGTTGATCTGCTCTGACATCGGGGGGGCTTCGAGTGTCCAGAGCATCTAACCTTTCTCAGGCTGGAGGAACCTCGCTGGGTCTTCATCTTCCTGCTACACTTGGCGTTGGTGCCAGTGTTGTGCCCAGGGCTGGTTTAGTCTCCTGCTGGTACCAGTGCTGGGCTGCCTCGCTGTCTCTGCCCTTGTGTGATCCTGTCTGGAGATCTCTAGTTATGCCTAAACATGGTTTGTAGGTCCTGGGTGCCCAGTATCAAGAGCTGAGCATCTGCTCTGCAGCAAACGGGCTGTTGCAGTGGCCAGGCTTGTGTTTGCTCGAGGAGGAAAGAGAGCCGAGTGAAGGTGGTAAGATTTGGCCCGTAGCTTTCTATTCCTGCCTTGCAGTTCCAGTGGCTGCAGTTGTTCTGTGGTTTCCACTTGAGCGAGTTGTCTAGAGCTGAGCCCTAATCCCATCCGAGTGGATGGCAGAGCTCCCATTGGCACTGGGAGAAGCAGGCTGGATCGGCGGAGGCTGTTCTGGGCAGTTCTGTTGTGGAATGTGGGTTGTATTTATGTTTTGTTTTGCTCTGTCCATCATCAGAGTCTTCAGACTGTTTCTTCACCCTTTCCGAGCTCCGATACCAGAAATACAGATCCTGGTCTGTTTTCTATGCACTAGTGGACTCCCTAAAGAAAGATTTTTCTATGAAAAGACTCCTGGAACTTGGCCATGACAACCCACCCCTCCTTCCCTCCCACCCGGCAGACAAAGAATTGGGAAGTTTTCAGAAGCTGCTTAAATTCTACATCTACTGGGGACTCTGTAGGCATAAACTACCAGCAAGTGCCTCTCATCCTTTCACAAAGCTCTTGCCTTTTTCTGCAGGAGCAATGGCTTGGCAGCAGGAGAGTGGGATGCCAGCCCTCCCAGCAGGCAGGTGACCTTCAGTGCAAAGTTCCTGCCTCAAAAAAAGGCAGAAGGTTTACGATTTCCTGCCCCTCTTTGATGCTCTTTAACCTGGAGGTACATGTGTAATTGTATGGCTCAGGGCAAGGCCCTGAGCCCTAGAATAAGGGCTTAGAGACGGAGCCTTGAAATGAAAATAACTTTATTTGATTATTTGCATGGGTCATGGGTGAGAGCTAATAGGTCCAGGATGCTTCCTGAAGATAGATGTGGCTCTGGAAGGCAGCACTGCATCTGCTCTGGGACTTGCTACAGACCTGGTAACTATGGTGGGCTTCTTCAGGATCTCCTCTTCCTCTAAATTATTACTCTAGACAATTATTTATGAATAACCCTGTGGCCACCTCCCAGTAATCAGGAAAGAGGTTTTGACAGGACTTGGTTGTACAGAGAATAGGCATGATTCTTGTTAATACACAGTCATCTGCTCCAAAAGTTGGTGCTCTGAGGGCTGTGGCTTGCTCCCTCAGGATGTGAGTTCTTTAGAGTAGTGACTTTATGGCCAAAGAAATAGAGGCTTGCTGAAATTGGGGGATGTTTCATTACTGAACCTAAGCTGTAGTTGTTCAGGGCAGAAGCGTGCACAATTTGCCTGGGTAGTTTAATGACTTGTGTCAGCTTTAAAGATGAGTACAAATTTGAAATGAAAGGGGTGGGGGTGGGAAATGGAGTAAGTTCTGTCCATTAGACTGTAGAACAAACCTTGGATAATGCAGAGGAAAATCAGATGGAAGAAGCTGGGGTTTTCTGGCTCATCCACAGACTGTGCATCACCTGTCCCCAGTGCTGGGCAGGTGAAGTCTTCCTTCACACCAATTCCTACCAGGTTCCTTCCTTCAACAATGTGTTATTACAGAGAGTGTGAGAGAATCTCCCTGCTGCCACTAGCTGAGGCTTTAATTTTAAAAAAAGGCGGAGGGAAGTGAATTTTGAGACTTAATACTGGAAAATTTGCACTACGTGTGGAAAAAACCAGAGGAATTGGTGAGCTGTGTAAAATAGACAAATACTATTCTTTTTTTTTTAGTGTTTTTTTTCAGAGCTAGTGTTCTTTATCTATTACTTATTCCATGCTGCGTTTAGGAAAGTATTTGGCAAATGTATAAAAGCAATCTGTAGGGTACTTTGTAGTCAGATGCCATAACCTAGATTAACTTGACTGCCTTTACAGAAATAGCTGCCCAAGAAATACACTGATTTATGTGTCAGTTTAAAACTTGTTTTAAACTGGGGGAAACAGTTATGGCTGTAGAACACACACAAAAAATATTTAGGACAGAATGCAAAAGTTTTATAGCTTCTTAGTATGAAAAGATGGGTATATTTCAATTATGCATTTTATTAACACAGCCCTTGTAGCTCTATAAAATGGTAACAGTGTTAAAATCCCCTCCTGGGAAATACTGTCACACATCATGCCACTGAGAGATAGTACTGGAGGATGTTATGAAATGCTGGTGGAGTTAACCAGTTGTTAATCAGCTGTTCATTTGCAGCTGAGTCCTGCTCCAGCTGAAACTGAAGATAATTGGATGATAATTTTGACTCGCAGGCAGTTTTGTTGTGAACTCAGTGTCTAACGAGATCTGCATGGAACTATTTTATTACTGTGATTAAAATCAGGTCAGCTCGTATTCAGCCTTCATATACCAGCTGGTCACCAGAGGGTCAGTGCTGAGGTGCTGGTGTGGGGCTTGAGCAAGAACCACTGGTTGGTGCTGGGCACTGATGGCTCCTGGATGGCTTCCTCATAGTCCCTTGTGTTGTTGGTGTTACTGCATGGTGCTCTCCTGATGGGCACCATCTTCCTGGGCAACCTCTTCCAGTGCTCTCCAGCCTGTCTGGGTCCCTTTGGATGACAACCTGTGCCTCAGGTGTATCGACACCACCACACAGCTTGGTGTCATCTGCAAACTTGCTGATGTTGCTCTCAATCCCTCTATGTCACTGATAAAAATATGAAACAGTACTGGTTCCAGCATGGACCCTTAAGGAGTGCCACTTGTCACTACTTTCCATGTGTACTTCAAGCCATTGAGTACAACCTTCTGGATGCAACTTTCTAGCCAATTCCTTATCCACTGAACAGTCCACCCATCAAATCTGTATCTCTCCAATTTGGCAAGCAGGATGTCATGGGGGACCATGTCAAAGGTATTACAGAAGTCCAGATCACATCCATAGGTTGTCTCTTATCTAGTGACCTAGTCACTTCATCATAGAAGGCCACTAGGTTAGTCAGGCAGGACCTGCCCCTAGTAAAGCCATGTTGGCTGCCATGAATAGCCCTCCTGTCCTCCATGTGCCCAAACATGGCATTTAGAAGGATCAGTTCCATGATCTTCCCAAGCATGGAGGTGAGGCTGACAGGTCGGTCATTCCCAGAGTCTTCCTTTCTAACCTTTTTAAAAATGGTAGACTTTTCTTCTAGCCTGCAGGGACTTCACCTGACTGCCATGAATTTTCAAATATCATGGAAAGTGGCTTTGCAACTTCATCAGCCAGTCCTTTCAGGACTCTGGGATGTATTTCATCAGGTCCTATGGACTTGTATATCCTCAGATTCCTTAGATGATCACGTACCATGTCTTCAGTTATAGTGGGACGGACTTTGTCACCTGGGTCCTCAACTTGTGGGCCATCAACACGAGAGCTAGGAGGAAAGGGGTTGCTAGTGAAGATGGAGGCAAAGAAGTTATTGAGAACTTCTGCCTTCTCTTCTGAGAAGCAGCTCCTGCTCTTTGCTGGTGTCCTGCTGAGGGTGGCTGTGTTTGAGAGCAGCTCCTGCTCCTCACTGCTGTCCTGCCTCAGGAGAACCCAGCTTTGTGCACAGGGACATTGTGTCATGCTGGAAAGATGCTGCAGGCCCTCTCCTGACAGGATGTTCCTTCAGAAGTGAGTCCCACAGGATTTGCTGTGAAACTTCTTGGGTGCTGACTGCAGGTCATATAACCGTTGACAGCTGGCCTGGCTTGTTTCATTGTGGTCCTGTCTTCTGTTCTTTGTGATGGATCCCTCTGATTTTAGTTCCTTGTGTCTTTTTCTTCTCAAAGCATGAACTCTGTATTGCAGCTGGCAGCTGTATTGACTAGCTCGTTGTCTTCCTGTAAGTGCTAGCTTTCCCCTGGTGGAAGAGAAAGTATTTTGGTAATACAATCACAACGAATGAAGGGCTTTTCTTAATTAAAAGTAGTAATCTGAAAGTTGTAATTGATAGGTGTGTAGACAAGCTGATTGCAGTGGGTGCACAAATAACTCTAATGAGCATGTGTGGGTATTAAATTAACCACAGCTCACAGGCCATGCTTGTGGTTATTTAGAAATAACCACTTTCCCCTAGTGTTCAACTCTGCCCACCGGCCCTAAAAATCTTGCCTTTTCACAGTGTTGCCCAACAAAAAGGAGCTCGCTTCTCTTGCAAGAGGTGGCTGGGAATGGAGCCTGTGCTGTTGGCATCTTTTCCAGTAAGTGAGGTGAAGCCCAGTGGGCAGAGCATGGGCACTGGTCATCGGTCTCTCCTTGCTGGTGGGTTGTTCCAGGCCCTTGGATGAAACACTCCATGCTGGACATGGAGTGCCCTGTCTGTGACATGGGAGAACAATGGCTCTGGTGAGGCTGTTGTGCTGTTAACGAGCTCCTTGGAGGAAGGGGCCTACAGAAGTGCAAATCATCTTCTTACTTGCTGTTAATTATTGATGTATTTATTCATTGCAATAGCAGGATGGAAATAGCAGGATGATGGTAAGCTCAGCTGATCTGTAAGTGGCTTCTGTGACTGGTCCCAAGGAGGTGGCCACTTGACCTGCAGCTCTGCTCTGTTGATGCTGGTGGGAAATCTGGAGGAATCTCACCTTTCCAACCCAAGGAACATCTCCGTGATTTGATTAAAAGGGGTTTATGTGTATACCTTCCATTTATTGGAATGGAAAAAAAGTTGAGCAACAAATGTACTGTGGTTGGCTTTCCTGGGTGATCCTGTCTGCAGCCTAAAATAGCAAAGGAGGACACAGCTTCAGGCTGTAGTTTGGCTTCCAGAGAGTTAAGTCCACCTTCTTCCCTGATCCAGAGGAGGTCAGCCACTGTGCTGCTGCAAAAGGCCTCCTTTCTTTTGAGTCCTCAGATTTAGCAGAGAATTAAGGTGGAGGGGAGATGCTGAATCAGTGGCACTATCAAAGACAACTGTTGTATGTTGTTTAAACAAACTGTGACTTGGATCATGAAACAAAAAAATAAATAGGATATTTATTGTCCATCTGCTTCCATCCTCAAACTGGGACATAATGCTTCTCTGCTGGAAGCAAGGGGCTGGTTTTAGGAGATTCCTTCTGAGCAAAATGCTGCAGTTTGCTGTGTATCTATCCCTCTGCATATTCATACATCTATCATGTTATTGTCATGGGACTTATGCTCTTCTGGGCCTGCGTGGTCATCACACAAACAACTGGAGTAACCTTGCCTCTGAAGATATTTGTGTTTACCAAAGTGTCTGCTTCTATCTGCAAAAAAAGCTAAGGGAGGAGATGTCTGAGGGACTATATGTGTTCCCTTCTGCAATGAGCACTGTCTAATGTGGTCCGTGTATGCATGTCCTGGTGAGCAGACCGTACAATTGTAGTAGTCATGCTGTAGGACAGCATGTCCTGACCAAACATCTTGGAAACACAGACCTGGAGTGCCTTGCTCTGCTGGGCCTTCTCCTGTTTTGCAGGCCTCTAGAAGCACAGGAACTGTGTCTTCTGGCCCATGTAGGGTGGGCAGAGGGTCAGGTGGGGTTTGCTTGCAAGGGTTGCAATGGGTGGATGTGAAACTCTACACTTTGCCCATCTGCTTTGACCCTTGGGTGTCTGCTGCCTAAAAAGTAGAAGACCTGAAGAATGGGAGAAGGGAAGGGATATGTCCTGTCTCATCTAGCATGGAGGAGAGGTGGGTAACAGTCTTCATCCATAAGCCCTTGTATCTCTTGTTCCTGTTGTGTACTGTCAGGTGAAGTAGGTAGGATGTATAGAAAGGAGCTTGATCCCAAGTCAGAGCTTATGCAGGTCACAAGTACCCTCTGCTACTTCTGTGACATAGTTAATGGTTCCCGATGGCCTGAGCTGGCTTCTTGCTTAAAGCAGACTCTCTGGTGTTGCTGGAGATCTTGTCACAGTGTAGGTCCTGCTGTTCCCAAGAAGCTTAGTAATAAACAACTCTCTTGGAAGAAAAAAAAAAAGCCAACACCAAAACAAAACCACAAACCACCGCCAAACAAACCAACCAACGAAAAACCCAGGTTTTGTTTTGTTGTAGCAGAGCAGTGTATTCTGTGCATGCATGGTCACTTCCTTACGCATTTGAGTTAAAAAAGGAAGTCCCAGGTGAGATTTCCACAGGGGTGTGTGATCAGTCTGGATCACTTCCCTTTCCTGACAAAGGCTGCTCTTTGTTGAAGCGCTGTCCTGGCATCATCATCAATTTGCACGAGCCTGACCTAGCTTTAGAGAGTAAGATGTGTGCTGAGCTTCTTGTCCACTGCCCTGCAAGGAGAGCAGGGTTTGGACTCGAGGAGCTGTGGGGGGACTAAGGTGTGCTGGAGATTCCTTGTTTCAAGGTTGGGCAGGAATTGCTATTTCACGTTGCTTGCAGAGAGTCTGCATATATGCTGTATAATTAACACCAGGAAATTCTGACTCCTGAGGCTATAGGGTTAAACAAATATATGTCCCCATTAAACTTGAATAATAAGAGGTTAACTCATTAGGAAAAGAACACTCTTGATGTGCTTAATGGAGGGAGAGAGCATTAACTCTTACAGTTCCTTGTAAACCCTTATGCTAGTTTAAATTTCCTTTTAGAGTGTTAATTTTTCTTTTACAGAACAGTTTACGTCCCCCACCCTCCAGGTTGGTCTCCTGTGTATTCGGTATGAAGTGTCTTTTGATTCCCAGATTATTGACAAGCTTGCCTCCTTTGGAGTCTTTAAAAATGATGCCCTGCTGTGTTGATGGTTGGTTGTATACTTAAAAATAATATGCAGTGCAGAACTTCTGCAGAACAAAGGGAAATCCTGAGAACTGCTCATTTGAATGTCCAGTAGCAACACATGTCTGTGTCTTTCCTATTTAATCCTTACATTCCCTGGAAAAAAACCCACATTGTAGAGCAGGGAAGACCTGGAGATACTAAGTCACAAGGAACCTGCCTGCAGATGTAGCATTTTTCATCAAAGTGAGGTTTTTTTTTTTTAATTGTAAAAGCATACAAAATAATTTTAAAAGACCTTGTATTTGCAGTTTGAAACCCCAGTTAATTTCCAACTGATGTACCTCACTTGTAAATCTCTGCTTGGACTTGTTCTGGACCCAGGGCTTGCTGGATGTGCTTATGGCTGGTCACAGAGTTCAAGGCTCATTGAACCTTATTATCATAGAATGGGCTTCCTGGTATGGGCAAAATACCCAAATTTCAGAGGAAAACAGATGAAGTCTATGTATAATTATAGCCAAGGCAAAACCTTGCAAGCCTAATAGTTCTTTGATTGTGATATCAGCAAACCTTATTCCATTGGCTGAGGCTCTGGAATGCCTTTGGTGCTCCCCAAATGCTGTTGTCCTTTGAAGAGAAGGTGTATTCTGAAGAGAGCATGTGTTCTTGCCTGGAACTGTAACTCTGGCAGAGCTGATTAATACCCTCACCCTGGAGTGTGATGGAAATAAGTTGGCTTTGGGTCCTTCAGCTCTTCTTCCTTGCTGAGCACTGACCCCGTTCTCTAAGGTGCTGTTCTTGAGTGGAAGTGTCTGTGGGAAGGAGGAGACCTTGCTCATGTTTGTGAGACTTTCTTGGAGGATGTTTTCTGTTTTCCAGGTATCCTTAAGTGTGGTTCTTTTGAATGGGGCGAGTCTGGTGTCCTTGGGAGCTTCTGGCACTATGAAGACAATCCTGTCGCTGATCATGCATGTCAGAGGGATTAATCCAAGTGTTGGCTCCATACGATATAATTAAACTATCATCTTGTATGGTTTGGCTCAATCAAAGGGAGAAAAGTGATCCTTTGTACAGGTTTTCTAGAACTGAGAGGCTGATATTTTCTTTCTGAGATTATTCTTCTACAGAACAGGAGCAGATGCAACTAAGTGACTGATTTCTGGTAAATTGAAATGCAGAGAGATCATCTGATTCTGCTGTAAGCAAGTAAGAAATGTTTCTGCCTTGTTACTTGCATTCTGGATCTTTCATAACAAACATCTGGATCCCTCTGGCCACGGATTCTTTAGACTTGGCAGTTAAAAAAATTCTAGAGAGTATTTGAAGTTAGAGGCCCGTGGGGGGGAGAAGGGGAACCTAAAGTACACCTGACTTTTGACCCACTTAAGAAATGAGATTTGCCTATGGAACAGCTACGTGTTTGAGCTGGGAACAATTCTAGCTGTGGAAAAGACAAAGTGTAGCCTCAGACTATGTAATAATGTTTTTCAAGGCAGAAATAATAATAATTTATAATGCATGCAGCTGTATAAGCTCTCAGCAGAATCAATTATGAAACGTTTTATTTTGTGGATCACCTGAGAATAGCCTGCCTTCCCCAAGCTTGCAGAGAAGAGATACAAGAAATCTGGGAAATGTTTCCAAGCAAGGAGCTTTCCAATTGCAAATAGTAAACCCGTGATGTCAGCCAAAGACAGGAAATCAGCATTTTGGCTCCTGTGTCCTCCACGGCTCTGCCTCTTTCCTGTATGTGGGAGTGTGCCTGTGTGTGGAACTGTGTCCATAACCCCATGCCACCCTCTTCCATGTGGTGTAGAGGCTGCCTTAGAGTGCCTGGCTTCTGGGATGGGTAGGTGCTTAGGATAAATACTTTTGTGTTCTTAAAAAAGCTAAACAATCCGTTTTTAGCAGTGTCCTGTGGAACGGTCCTGCGATCCAAGCTGTTCCATATGCTGCAGCAGGAAAGAGGAAATAGCACCTTTTTTTTTTTTAAAAAAAAAAAAACCAACTAACATATTTTTGTTGAATTTACTGTCTGTTATATGGGCAGATTAATCTCTACGTTTTTGTCAGGTGTTTCATACAGGACTTCTGTTGCAGCAGCCCAAGCATTTAGATTTTTGTCTTTATTTTTATTGGCCTGGTTTCCACTTTAACAAATTCACAGCTTGTGAGCTATTGCTGGAAGATTCAAATGTGCAAAACATTAAGGAAGCACTAAGCACAGCCATCCTCCTAATTTGTGCCCCTGTCTTCACTACTAATAGTGTGTAACATCTGACTACAGCAATGCCTAGAGCTCTGGCTCCCTTGCGGTGGGTTCCATGTGGGTGGGAGGGGGAATTCCTGCCTTCTGGGGTCTCGAGTGGGGACTTGGTGAGACAGGGCCATTTTGGGGAAAGAGAGGAAGTGACTTGGTCACACAGTAGATCAGTGGCAGAACAGGGAATGGAATTAGGTCTCTGCTAGGATATTTAGTCACATCTAAACTCATTTTTCATGGTGCCTCGAGGCAGACTAGGTGACTTCTTACAGTACTTTTTTTTTTTTGCCCCATTTTATTAAAACCCCATGGATGAATTAGCTGGTGCCTGCTAATTAGTGAATGCAGTTGAGGACAAATCCTGCTCAGGTCCACCCCTGGGGTGGTGCTTGCCAGGAGTAAACTTAATGCTGACCATGACTTTTCCTTGTTTCCACTGACCAGTTAGATGCTGTGCCAATCTTGATTAACTTGGTAGTTTTAAAAACTGAATTCAATTAATTTCAGCAGAGAGACAAGCCCTCTGGCCATGAGAGTTTGCAGGGAGAGGCACAGAAAATAGGTTTGGATCACTACCTGCATTTCTCTGGAGTCATTGAAATCATATCCATTAATTCGTAACCTGAAAGTACAAATATAAAGCTGATAGATATGGCAAAAGAAATCATGCTACTGTGTTCCATAGGATGCCATGCTGAAATGTGGTGCTTTAAGTAGAAATGCTGAGCTCTTGATAAGTAGGAGAAGCCAAAGCCTCTGCTGCAGAACTAACACATTGGTAATGATAAACAGATCTTCCAATGGACATTGATTTAGGAAAACCAAGATGGATTAATACAGGCATTCATCTTCGCTGTCAATTTAATATCAAGATAATTTTATTTGATAGTTCAATGTAATAAGTTCCCCTTTTCCTTAATACTTCTTTGGGAAAAGTAGGCAACATTGTAATACAGTAATTAGCCATATTTGCCTTTGCTATGTGTGAATAAGATTAATATACTAGAGTGTTCAACCTAATTGATCTATTATGTGATAGGGACTCGCAACCAGACTGCAAATTACAGTTTAACCCCCCAAAGGGCTAGACTTGTTTAGAAAATGTGCAAGTCTTTAAGAGATAAAATTAATAGAACTGACGTTGACCTAAATATTCAGTGTTATTAATTGTATCGGTGGGTTGTGCCGCTTTTATGTGCGACTAGGAAGGCAGTGTGTTTAGAAGGGAGCAGGTTTATGACAGCAGTGGGAAGGGTGGCTAACAGAAAACATGACAATTATTGCAAACCAGGTTTCCTGGTTAAAAAAGTGATTGTCACAGGCCCTTAAAATTGCTATTCCATGTGGTTGTGATTAAACAAATCATCCGTGCAGCGCGTTTGGAACATAATGGCTCTGTGGGAAAAAAAATGTAAATCAGGTTTTTGTATTAATGAAAACAGTTTAATATGGTTTTAATGACCCATTTTTCAGTCTTCACCAGAAAGTAATTACCAGTTAGATAGTTAGTGCTCTGGGCTTTGTTCTGGCTCTCAGAACTCCTTCAGCCGGTCACCCGGGGGAGTCCTGCCATGCTTCACGGGCAGCCGTGGGCTAGTGACCCAGCAGCAACGGAGCCCTTCTCTGCTGTGGCTCCCTACCCTCTGCTTTGTGGCCCATGAGGGACAAGTGGGGCTGTGCCTCTCCGTTTGTGGCTGATAAGGCCAAGGGTAAAGCTGCTCCTGAAAACAACCTGTGAAAAGCTGGCTGTGCCTGATTAATAACTTATCTCTGGGACTGGCAGCTGTGAGGGTGAACATCTGGGCATGGTGGCACGATGGGGAGCAGTGCACAAACCCAGACGTGGGCATCTTGGCTCCTAAGGGATGGTGCAGCCCAAAGGGGTGCTGTTAACAGGGACAGCCAGCAGGTTCAAGTGGCCATGACTTGTTAATCTCCATCAGAAATGAGATTAGAGATGCCAGTCACTGGGGAAACTGAGACCGGGACCCAGGATTTGTCTGTCCCTGCCAACCCAGTGAAATCCATTGCCTCTCTGCCCTTGAGTATGGAAGCTAAGGTTGTGCAAGTTGTTATTGCAGGAAGCCTGGCCTTCCAGCTTGTCAGGGGTTAATACTGGGCTCAGATGCTTGGGGGGGAGAGAGATTTTTGGCTTGATATTCCTCGCACTTCTTTTGACTGGGAAACATCACAATGTGTGTGTGAGACCAGTCAATATAGCGGGATGAGGCTGCGTTCAGTCTTCCTGATGCTACTGAGAAATAAAGTAGATTGAGGGCAGTGAGTCAGAACAGAAGGAGATTTTGAGGGAGGGGAGGATCCTTCGGACTTTATCTATTATAAAGAAACATATGAAAGTAAACAGAAATCAATTTTCTAAAAAACCTTCTCGGGTCACCTGTAAGGGAAATAATGTGACACAGCTCAATGCCAAGCACTGCAGATTTTTGTCAAGAACATAAAGAAAACTAGCGCTTTATTTTTATTTTTGAAGTGGAAGTGGTTCACAAGGTATACCAGGGAGATGATTCAGTGCTTACAGTTGTGACATGTCAGAGTCTCGTAAGCTCAAAGACGACTGTCTTTATTGTGTTTTCCTTTTCATCTTCCAAACTTTGAGCCCTTGTGTTCCTATCGTTTTTCTTTCCCAGTGTGAAATAAGGAGCATATTCTAAACAATGGTGCTCTTTTGATACATGCCATAATAAAGAAACACTGACTTGGAGAACAGCAGATCATAGCTGTCCACAAAGAAGTACAGAGAGGTGCTAATCCTTTTGGCATGGTGCTGCAGCGGTTGCTCCTGCTGGCTGATGGAAAGCCAACAATTATTTTTCTCTTCTAATGTAACAGGGACAAAGGAGCTTTCCTTAGCAGCCCATCTCTGCCCTAATTTATGTTGCAGCTTTTTAGGGAAGGGAGCAAAAGTCATTTTAGGAGCTATTGAAGGACGTTTTCCTCTTTCATAGCTCCTATATATTTTTGGCAAGTGAAGCAGAATATCTTTGTGGGGCACATCAATGGCAACAGCCTGCAAAAGGTTCAGGAAAGGCCTAATCACCACCTCAGTGGTGGCACAGCTGCTCTGAGATCCAAAAAGGGAAGGTAGGAGGTACCTCGGGGACCAAGGGATGTCTGCTCTGTGGATGGAACTGCAGGGTGGAGGTGACAGGACTAGGTTGGGAAGCCAGAGCTCGGGGCTTGAGGGGTCATGTGTTGGATTGTGCTTTGTGGCAGGTTCTTCCTGAGACAGATCTGTTCTCCGCTGCCATAGCAGGCTTGGGGGATGACACCATGGGGAGCTGGTTATGTTGTTGCTGAGGAAAGGCTCTGGGAACTGTCGCCCTTGCTCTTGCAGAAAGGTAATTGTGAGTTTTAAAAGGCTCCAGTGCCCCTTCTTGCCCCTGGGAATGAAGGGCTAGAGCCTGGAGGTGGCACAGTGTTGTCCTGAATACTTAGAGTGAAGACATCCTTCCAGTGCCCAATGGGAATATATGGCTTAACACTGGATTGTCCTGGGAGGCCTAGTCTGACCAGGACAAAATAGCCAAGAGTTGGTTTCTCTGTATTACAACTTGCATTGCTGTGTATTCTAACTGTGAAATTATCTTGTTGCCTTTTTTTTCCTCCCTAAAGGATCTCCAGGCTTCTAGAAAGGTTTATGTGATGCTGTGACTGTTGCAAATTAAGGAGGAAGGTGCTCAGGTTGAGGGCTTTCTTTTCCTGTGTGAGTGTAGGGTATTTAGTGCATAATGGCTCCAGTTTCTGGCTGAAACCTCTCTAAGCTTTACTGCACTGGGAGCAAAAAGCAATAAGATTGGTCAAAAAATTTAAAGAAAAAAAAAAAACACCAGGGAATTTTGATTTCTTTCTACCAGACTGATGTTCATAGCCCCCCATCCCTTGAAGACGGGCATGGGTGGGAGTATCTCCATGGCCATGGGGTGGCTGAACGTGAAGCATATGGTGAGCCTTTGTGGAATGGGAGTTCAAATCCTCCACGACCTGCCAGCTAAGGCTGCGTCTGGCACTAGAGCCAACTGACTGCTGTTGTAACCAGTGCAGTGTTCCAACCAAATGTGACATCTCTTTCTCAGGCTCAGTTGCTCCTGCTGATGGTGCTGTGCCCCCTGTCCCCTTGATATACCAACTGCTCACTCTGCTACTACCAGGTTTTGTCAGAGGAACATGCCAATGCCTGTGGATGGTTGGGGTGGTGGATATTGGTATTGGTAAGCTCCCAGTCTGAAAACCTCCCTTGAGTTTTTCATTCCTCTTCCCTTCTGATCGCTCGTGGGGATGCTTTCTTCTCAGGAGGCTGCATTCATCCTTTTATTTGTCCCATTAAATGCTGCTTTGTCACTGTCTGACACTTCTCTCTCTGTTGGGCTGTTCCTGTCTTGTCTTTCTGTTTGATGGCCAGATGATTAGGATAGGTTCTGTATCTGGAAGACACCAAAAAGAAGGGTTCTTGATTTTTTTGGACAATACTTGATTTATCTTATTCCTCTCACTGATTTTATCTGTTTTTAATGTTGGCTTTCTTTAGAAACAAATGTTGGGAGAGGGTCAGGCTCTGAGATAGGTCCCAGTGCTGTGACTTCATGGGACTGTGGCAGATTCCTGAGCCCAGCACTGGATCCTTTGTCTCCTGGAGTCCTTTGCTGTGCCCCAGACTCTGGGCCAAGCTTCTGTAGCTCAATAGTCCTGGATGCACCAGGTCTCTGCTTCCTTGAATGTGGTGTGGGAAAAAATGGGAATGAGCAGTGATACACAGGGCTTGGGGAGAAGAAGGGGTAAACTCACAGGGGGGTGTCTGTTCTCAATCTCAAGATTTCTTACAGATTAGCTTTCTGGAGCTGGGACATGGCCTGGGAGGTGGAGATCTCCTGCAAGCAAAGCCCTGTGTCTTCCCAAGGAGGCCTGCTCAGCTGCTGTCTTAAAGGAGCTTGGGGAGTTTCAGAGCAGCTGCGTGGGAGGAGAAGAGGGATTTGTGGTTGAGCTTCTGGGAATTAAAAAGGGTTGAAATCTTGCCAGCCAAAATTGAGATCCCTTTATAACTAGGGTGAAATTTCAGACGCCACTCAAGTTGGTGGCAGCTTTGTTCTGGACTTGCGTGGCACCAAGATTTCTATCCCAGTTGTGTGGAGAAGGAGTTGGAGTTCTGTCCACTGCAGTGTTTGCTGTGGAAGCTCTATAGCACCAATGCTTTTCTAGAAAAGAAATGTCACAGCTGCACTGCCAGAGCACTCAAACTTACCTGTTCAGACAACAGAGGAAAAACCTGTGGGGGTATTTGTAGGGTTAAACTCCATATGCTATATTTTTTATAGTCAAGAGAGTGTTCTCCAGCATGGACCAGTCCTTGGCTTTAAATGTGGCTTTTCCTCTGGTGGGAAGAACCTGTTTCATCTCCCCAGGATTGTGTGACCTGCCTGATTTGTTGGTGCAGTGAATAGTATTATAAATACCTCTTGCCCATACAGGGAAATCAAATAACAATTAAAAGGAACCAGCTAAAAAGGCATTCATTCTAATAGAATAACAAACATGTGAAGAAATGTGTTTGGGGTTGGTATGTGAGTACACACACACACACAAAAATGTGAATTGATTTAATTGCCAATGTTTTTGCTGCAATGTATGATTTTTAATTGGCTGTTTTGGTCAGGAGATGGTGCTGTAAATATGTCCAGTTGTCTTTTACACTTCCCTAAGCATCCCCTAGTGCTATGCAGTATCGAGCTCTGAAAGCAGATTGCCCTGAAGATCTGTTCTGCCATGAGATCTGCCCTGTGTAGCTCTGAGAAGAGGAATGAATTACATGGTTGGGGAGCTGTCAAGCAGTTTTTGTACCTCAGATGTGGTCTCCTGGTGACTTGCTATCACCCGATCTTCCCCAGCAATGATGGTTTGTCCCATCCTTTAACCCCCAAAGAGTGTGCTATTTGGGCAAAACCCAGGCAACTGATATCAAGCCTCAAGCACCAAGTTTTTGTACCATCTGAAATAGAGCTATATTGAAGCTGCTTTTAGTAATGTGAATTCCTGCTGACCTTAGCAGTAATACCTTATGTCTTGCATGCTTGAGGTGGCTTGGATAAGTACCCAGTAGGGAAAGCCGTCTGTAGACATGTCTTCAAAAAGCTTTTTGTCTCAAATCTGAAACCAAAATAGAATCTAATAGAATCTGGTGTGTCCACTAATGATTCCTGGAGGATTGCTAGGGAGATATCAAACCATTAATTGGCTACTCTTAATTGTCTTTAATTTGTATAGACTTTCCTGTCTTTTTGTATGTGCTTAACGGTAGGAAAAAAAAATACGCAATTTAAATGTCTGGAGAAAAAAATAAGCTCTGAAAGAAACTGCAGCTAAACGGCAATGCATACGTGACAGTAGATAAAATATGTATGCTAATAGGCCGCTGCCAGGCTGTGTAATATTTCTGCCTTGTAATGCCAAGAAATAGATAATGACTTTGGGGTAAAAGCGTTCTGTCCCTGTTTTTTCAGGTTGCTAAAGCTGAGCATGGGCAGGTTCTGACTCTTGCTGTCTCACCATAGGATGCTAAATTGGTAGAGTGGCACATCTGGCAGTCTAGTGACTGGGAAACCTTTCCTGCCTGAGCTGCCTGACCACCTTGCAGCCCAAGAGTGCTTCTTGTGTGGTGTATGGACTGAGTATGGGCTCTGAATTGCAAAAAACCTGATTTTTGTTGGCTTTGGGCAGCAAGGTGAGAGTGGACTGCCCTCCGACAGCAGTGCTGGAGCCCACATTTTGGTGGCACGTTTAAAAGCATTGCTCTCTGGGCTTGTGCTTTCTGTAAAAGGGGTCATTTTGTTTAACAGTTCTGGTGGTGCCTTTTTGCAAATAAAGAGTTAATGACTAGAGTGGAAAAATACTTTAAATTCTTTTTGATAACTTCAAAAATGTTTTCGGTAGCAGCTGAGTTGTCAGAAAATATTTACATAAGTGCATCTGTGAACCTCGCTACAATATCTTAAGATCTGCAGCAGCTTTGTCACTTCCTTACAAATAGCTGTGAGCGATCTATTATGTAAAAAGGTTCAGTTTAATTTACAGGAAGCCTTACATTTTTCTCCAAGTACTATGTTTAGTTAATCTTTTTTTTTTAAAAAAAAAAAAACTACTGTGGCTTTTTTTAACGCTTCTCTAAAGGAATAGTCTGAATGATTTGTAAGGAAGCACAATACCTCTTTATTAGGCTGGCTGAGTTGGGGAGGGAGGAGAGAAGTGAACAATCCTTGTGGAGATGAGCTGTTTTCAAACCTCTGTTGGCACTCCTGGCCCAACACTGAGGTGATGCTGGCACTTGGTTAACTCCAAGTTAAAACTTCTCCTGCTGATACCAGCATCAGTGATGCCCAGAGGAGTTTTGACCCTGCTGTGGAGCTCAGTGGGAGCCTTTGGGAATGGTGGGGACTGGTCTTGCTCAACACCTGGTTCTGGCTGCCCTGCTAGAAAAAGCAACAACCTGGCAAATTCCTGCTAATGTCAGTGCAGCTCTTGGAGGTTTATTTTATCTAAAGAGCTTTAGGTCTTTGTGCAGTGACTTTGGGAAAAAAAAGTATTACAATATCCTTGTTCAAAGGCCTGATGTTCATGGCAGCTTAATGCTGTTTTCTAAAACTGCTGTTACCACTTGAAGTCTGTGTGTGTTTTGATTCTGAAACAAATGGCTGACGTTAATGTAAATCGTCTATTTACATAAGCTAAACTGACTTTTAATCTCTCCCCTTCTCTTTTAACTTGAAAGATAAAGCTGTCCCTTAGTTGAACTGGTCCGAGGCAACAAAATTGTCTTAAACTTGCACCTTACATTGTTCTGAATTTAAGTTTTACCTAGACCCAAACTGTTTGATATCTTTAATTGCATTATGTAAATTTGACCTACCCAAGTTGCAAAGCTTCCTTGAACAACTAGAGGCTTGTTGGCATATGTCCTTAATCAGCCGAAAACAATCAGGGACACTTCCTGAGGTTGCTTTGTTCTTCTCCACTGTAATGTGTATTGTGTGTGGTCACGTTCTCTAAGTGTGTGAAGACTTACTCACACTGTGGGAATTTCTTCTCTATCTGCGTTGCTGATGTAACCAGCTATTCAGACATATTTCTCCCTTAAGTGTAAAGCTAGAGACAATGATAATAATGGGACCAATTATTTTTTTTTCTAGTGTAGTGTCCCAGATCTGACTTTTCCTGAGAGAATACAATGTTTCTCTCATTTTATTTTTTTTCCTCCCAAACACTAGATGATGTATTCTGCTAAGGAGAAGATTGAGGGATGAGTGATTTTTTTTTTTTTTTCTTCCAAACTTAGAAATGAAAGACTTGCATGTTACTATGCAGATGATAACTGAAGTAACACAGCAATAAGGCAGACTTTGAGCTGGTGCAGCCTTCCCTGGAGAAAGGGGATGTATTGGCAGAAATTTCTGTTAATTTTCATGTGTGCTTTCATTCAGTGGAGGATTAAGATCACTATATGGTGATGCTGGTACTGGAGAGAAGCTTGTATAGGAAGAGTGAAGTTGTCAGAACTACTCTCTAGAGTTACTTGAAATTTCTCAGAAAAACTTTGCTAGTCTGTGAAGCCATTTAACAAGAAAATTTTCTATTCTTTGAGGAGCAGAAAACAAACCTGTATTAGACCTTTATGGGTTATTTAAAAAGAGGTCTGTCTAAAGAAAAACGCTGGAGGTAGTGTTTGAAAATATTTATCTGAGGGTTTCTTGCTGAGAAGCCAGAAAAGTGTCAGAACTGACCAAGTTGAAACATCAGGCATTAACAGGGAAATTTTCCCTTGCAGCTTCCCTAATCCAACGTACTCTTCACAGTTTGCCAAATAGTGTCTAGCCCTATGTATCTTTTTCTTCCTAAAAACCCAGGAATAAATGCTCTCCTTTAAGAAAAGAAGAAAATAGGAGTAAATAGAGCTCAATGATTGAAAACTCAGTGATAGCAACTGAGCTTGAATGGCTTTATGCCACCAGTGAAAAGAGCAGTCATTTATGTCTGTTTTGGTGTAACCTCAGTTTCTCTTGTTGGTTTGACTCGTGTTCTGTTAGGTCCCAAGAGTTGCAGTGGGAGGAACTTCCCAGTCTCTGCTCCAGAGGGATGAATAAAAATCAGCTCTCTTAAGAGTTGAATCTAGTGTTTTCTCAAACATGGTTAAGCTTCTTGCTCTGATTGGTATGGTGACCTCCAGGTTAAGGCAGTAGCAGTCCAGTCTGCTGGGAGAACTCTGCTCCCTCCTCCTATGCTTCTAACCTTTTATGACTAGTTCTCCTAAAACACAGCCAAAACTGCCTCTCTGATTGCATACTGAGAACAAATCAAATTTGATTACTGTCTCATGAAGGTACGTAAAGCCCACTGGATGGGAGTAGCATTCAGTCTGCTAGTATCTTCTTTAAAATCATTGGAAGAACTCGCTGCAGCTCAGGCAGCTCTTGGATTGTGAGAGAGGCTGTTTTCCAGCCGAGTAGAGCCATCCAGCTTGGCGAGACTGTATTGTTTTCCCCCTGTCCCAAAGTGTCTGAACTTCATTATGAGTTTTCATTTTCTTTGTCCTGCACAAACTTTGTGGTTCCCCAGGGTGCAGCTTCCTGTCTAGCCTTGTTGCTGTGCAAACGTCTTCTTCCACCTCAGCTTTTCTATGATGTCCAGGGTTAACTCTTCTAAAGGTCACAGTTTCATAGTGTACATCTCTTCAGCTGCTTTACATTAGTGAGTTTGCTCTCATCTTATTTTTAGGCTTAGAAATTCTAAGTTTGTTCCGTGCACCTCCAAAGAGCTCGTATCCCTCCTTACTCTGAGTACTTCTATCTCTGATTTCCCAAGAGAAGAAAACATTTTCAGGAGTCTGGAAATACTGACTTGGTTTGGACATTAAATAGAGAAATGTTTAGGTAGCTTATTAAGGTGTGATTTCACAACTTATTTCATACTGAAACGAGGTAGGAATTTGAAGCTACTGGCTGGGATAGCCATGAGGTTCTTTTTTTTTTTTAGGTACCCACCTTACACAGGCTTGATTTTTCAGAAAGTTTTGAGCAACTTGGTTCTTAATGCCACACTCCTGGGCAACGTAGTAATTGTTCCTATTCTATTCCCAATGGTTATAATAATGGCTATAATTTTTTTCTAAGTTATGACCACCATGAAGCATAATATTGCTGTTGCATGCTGTTGCATGTAATGTTTTGTTTTCGTTTTTTTTTTAAGTGCCTGTTTGAAAATAGATGTCAGTGCTCTGTGAATTTGAATATGCAAGTAATTTTCTTTTAGTGGGCTAGTTCTCTGACACACCTTTCTCTTTAGCAAAGCCTCCTTTCTTGATGCACTAAGTGCTCTGTGATCCTGGTCCAGTTCTGTGAGCACCACCACCAAGTGTTTGTGCTTGTATTGGGCAGCCAGATTGCTTTTGAGCCTTAAATAACTTTTCAAATAGTAATACAGAAGCAGAAGCCTTTGTATTCCCTCATCGGGGCTGTCCCGAGACACCCGGCCTCATTGTTGTTCGTTATTCTTTACAATTTAGCCTTTTATTTGGACTCTTTTGGAGAGGGATTCATTCCCCATTTGGCACTAATTACATGGTAATACACAATGAAACTTGGACTTATGGAATGTAAATTATCAAGAAGAACTTGCAAGTACTTGTATCCTTGCTTCCCATGCCCTACACAGCTCAGAGCAGGTCTGCTCTGCTCTCTGCTTCCTCCAGAAGTTGCTGTTGACTGTCTTTTGGGTTGTCTGTCCATCCTTAGCCTCCTTACCTCCTGCAGCAACTTCCCTTCTTCCTTCACCTGTCAAATATCTTCAGGTTGCTGTTTTGCATTATTTTTTAATGTGTGATATTTTTGAGCCTTGTCCCCTCTTCTGTGTTCCATTGGCTAGAAGCTGTTGCAGTGTCTTATAACTATGTCCCATGTTTAGAAACAGCATAAATCCTTTCAAAGTAATCTTTTGCATTGGTCTACAAAACTGAATGCAAAGGTAGAGATAACATATTCCAATTAGAAATGGACATAGTGTGTCATAGGAATTGACTGTGAAATTAACACAAACGATTTCTTGTGGCATCTTTTGGACATGTACTTAAAGATGAATCTTACAAGAATCTAAAACAAATGGGGAAATGAACAATAGATCACATACTTTGTTTTCTCATTAAATAAGTGGAAATAATCATGGGTACCGATTCGAAGCTCAGATGTTGCTGCTTAACTAAAAGTGATTTTGAGTACTGATGTGTGGATTAAATCATGGGATCTGGGTTCAATTCCCAGATCTGCCATTTCATTGAGTAACTCATTCGAGTCACTGAATCTTCTGGTGTCCCACTTCCCCTTTATAAAAAAGGGGACAACAATACTGCTTTTATCTTAGATTATGAGGCCTCTGGGACAGGAACTGCCTGGTACTCTGAGCGTGTGTAGTATTTAGCACAATGGGGTCCTCCTCTTGGAGATAATAACAACAACATGTGCAACATTCACATAACACAATTTATCTTTCATCTTCCAATCCACTGGTGTTCCCATATTGCCATAGCGTTTTCTTTTTTAGATGTGAGAGATCTTTATTATTATTATTTTGCCTCTTAAAAATGCAGACATGGTTTTTGTCTTTCTATCCTCTCACCACCTGAGAGGAAGGGGCTGGTGGGGGTAAACATGGTGGTATAGGGCACATTTTTCTGCAAGGTCTTCTTGAGTAGGTATCCAAGATGACATACCAGTTTTAAAAAATATCCCTCCTTGTACAGGAAAGCATTTGTGATATGCCCCTGATGAACAACGTGCAACTGTTGAGGCACGACTGCCCCAAGAGAAGTGCCGTGATGCAAGATCACTGGAAATGGTCGCTGCAAATAGAGACTGTGATAACACACCAAGGCAAAGCAATGTGGTGTTTTCATGCCGAAAGACAGATTCCATCCCAGTCCCAGACCACAGGCAGCAAGTGGTAGACAGTGTGTTGCTATCGGGTAGAGTCGTTCTAGCCAAGATGCAAGATTTTGCAGATGTTTAGCAAAAGGTTCCATTCTTCTTGCCACAGACACATGTGGAGCTGTCAAGAGTCTAGTAAAGATTTTACAAGTTTTATAAGCCATAGTTTATTGAGCTTGGGAAAGAATTTAATATGGCATCGTGATCTTGGAAGCTGGCTTTTCTCTGAAATAATGTATTTTCATTTGTTTTTCTAAAGGTAAACTCTGCTTTTGTGGTAACTACTAAAAGGGAAGCGAAGTAGATCTTTTTTTTTCTTTTTTAAACATTGCTTCTCTTTCTCTCTGGTGTGCCTTCCTGTAATATCTTTTTGGGTTACACAATTGTTTTTCTCTGAGTGATAAACTACCAACAAGCTGAATCAGCACTTTGAAGCAGCTTAGATCTGGCTTGACTTTGCTCCGGAGAAAGTTCTTTACCAAGACTCATCATGACTGTGGAATGGTACAAATAAAGGGAACACAATTTATCAACCATTGTTGGCCATGGAAAGTGATATATTTAGATGAGCAGTTTATGTAACTGAAGGATTTCTTAGGACACAAACCAGTGCTGCAAATCATGGGAGGCGTTTGTAGGGAGGGATCCAGTTTGGGCAGCGAGATGCAGCTATGGAAGTCAGTGCTGTTTCTATCTACTGAGCACAATGCCTACTAATAAAAATGAAAAATTAAGTGTGATTATCTTATAATAGCTTTTGAGGTTCAGACTGTAACTTATGCTACTATTTAAAGCACAGTAACTCCAAAGTGTCTCACTTCCCATTGAAATTCAGTTGATTTGATTAAGCCATATGAAGTTTACTGCTGGACTTGCTGGGGAGAGAGTGCTTCCCATCCAACCTCACTGGTGTGAGCTGTAGGCACATGGATTTGGGTGTGAAATAAAAGCAAGAGACTGGAGAGGCATTGGAAAGGATATGAAAAAAGTTCTGGTGTAGATACATAAGGATAACAAGCGCTTCTGCTTTTTAAATGACTTTCACAAAGACTGGCACCCTTCTCAGTACTCCTCCAACAGATTGAGAAGCAGTGCTGTCACTGTTCTGGAGGTTGAGAGACCAATGAAAAAAGTTTCCTTCCCAACAAGGAGAGAGGGTATAGAACTTAAAGCCTCTGAAGGCTACTCCACTGCCTTCCTGCTCTTGGAACTCCTGCTGAAGCAGGAGTGAGTCTTGCGTAGCACATGGAAATCCATTTTCCTCACTGGCATGGCTGAGAACAGCAGTTGGTTCAGTACTCTGCAGTTGTGACAGGGCTGAAGAGATAAAAAAGAAGGGGGTAAGATACCTGCTAGTACTGTCTTGGTGTGATATTTTGGCTACCACACTTGGATTAAAAAGCATTACTACTTCTGCTCTCCTTTGTACATGTCAGTTCTGAAGGTAGTAACACTGCAGAGGAACAATGATGTTGATTGCCATGACCCTAACAGAAACTGCTGATAAAAACCCCTTGCTGTGGTGCTGTATCCATTAGTGGGTACAAAATGTGGAAAGGTCCAAAGTGAAAACTGCAGTCTGAAAAGCTGGATCTGATCCGGTAATTTGAATTTGAGAAACAGAATCCCCAAGAAGTTATTCTCACTCGATGCTGATGTGGAGTAACCCAGAGCGAGACCGGCTGACGGGTGAGTTGTATCTGGAGGTGTTGCTGGTCAGGAGCATGTTGAGTAGCACCACAGCAATGTTTTGTAAGGAATGAGTGATGAGAAGCCCCGAGAGTCAGGCATGGCAGTTCAGTGGCTGAATCCTCCTTGATTTAGGCTCTGCCTTTGTTACGTTTCTGTTGTTTCCCCAGACAAGGTATGATGAATGCAGAGACTCTCGAGAGATCTACTGTCCATCCTGTATAGATGAGTAGCTCTCATTAGTGTTAATGGGAGTTGCGTGTGCTCAAGAAGTGAAGACTCCCTTGTGATGCCTTGAGAAGAAGGAAGACTAATATCTAAATGATGTGTAATTATTTGTGCAAATGGCGCAATGTGTGATGTCTTTGTTAAGTCATTGTTGCTCAGAGAATTGTCCTGATAATATTTTTCTTTAGAAAAATGACCACACATGAAAAGCAACAGACTGTGTTAATTTCCGCTTTGTTTTATTTAAACTCTGTCTGCTCCTTTCTTGTTTTTTAAACAAAAACTCCCCCAGCAAAGTATTGTTGGAAAATAGTTAGTGTTAGGAGTGAAGTGTCTGTGTCCTGAACTGCTGCCTTTTAGGGAGTGATTAAAGGAAACTGGGAGCTGTGGTGTGTACCTGAGCATAGACTCTAAAGGACAAGATTAAGTTTTTTTTCTGACCTGAGCACTGAGAACAACCACTAAAGTTAGCAGGAGCCTGGGAGGTTCAGGATCATGATTACACCTTTCCCACCCAATGCCTGATGGAAGGAGCACCTTGTTTGTAACCCACTGTGTTACTGGGAAGAGGAGCCAGAGGAAGATGGAAGGGTCTCCTCTCCCTTAGTGTTGCTCTGCATGTAGCCTGTGGCACTGTGGACTTTGTGAGGGTAGGAATGATAAGTAATTGCAGTTAATATCTGTGTAAATTGGGGAAAAAAACAATGTTTGGAAGTTGTATCTTGTATCCATAAATGGGGAACTTCCATGGAAGAGGCAATTTGTTTTTTTAACATATAAAATCTTAAAAACGCCTGGAGCAAAGGCATGAACTGAAGTTACTGTGCATGTTTGCTTTCCAGGGCTTTGGACTTGGCATTTTACAGAGAGCATCCTCTTAAAGATGCTCTTGAAGTGGGTCATCTCACTGGAGTCTGGGTAGTAGGTAGTATTGACAGTAGCAAGGTTGGTTCTGATTAAAATTTTAAGATCTATGAGAGAGGAGAGTCTGGCCCTTGAAGAAATAACACAATAACACACTGGTGAGTGGAATTAGCTCCTAGTATAAACCTGAAGAAAACAGTGCCATTTTCCATAGTTGAACGTGCAGGAAAAGCCCTCAGCTCTTTGAAGTGAGGACGTGCAGCAACTTGGCAGCTCCCAAAGCGTTTCCTTACTCTGTCAGGGCAGAATCACAAACACTCCCCAACATTAATCAAGTGTTAGGTCTGCATCAGGTCGATTACTGGAGGTTGCCTGTGCAACTGGCCCTAAGTCCCCTTGTGTGTAGGAGCACAGCTCGTGTGACAGGTTTCTTTACCTGATGCACTGGGTTGGTCTACACGGACTGTGTGAGCACAGGGTCCCCACGAACCCTGGGCTACAGGTGGAGTTATTATTTTTTTTCTTTTTTAAATGCTTTGGGCTTGTAAACACTTCACAAATATAAATCTTCATGACAACGCTGAGTTGAGAGGGTGACACAGACACCGTGGAGATGGTGTTAGCTCATGGGGGATGTCCAATTTAGAGAATATGTATGACTGCAGAATCGCATCAATTTATACTCCTGGTACCTTCAGAGCAGAGCCCTCCCTGGTCTCATTTGCCTGTGAAAGCACTCAGCACTTCTGCAGATCACTTCACAAACTGTTCAGTGGTACACAATCTGATAGCCTCCAAATTATATTTTTTTCTCTTAAATGTCCTGTGGCCAGAAGTGTATCCTGAGGGAATTGTACAAATCTATATGTTCATTCTGTTAACACTTTGGGCCATGGGTGTTAGACCTTCCAAAGCTCAGAAAAGCACACTCATGCTCTTAATTTTCACCACTCTGTTGCTTCAGCTTCCTCAAAATAAGGCAAAGCCCTCCTGATGGCAAGGGAACTGCCCTGGCTAGATCTGCTGCAGCAGAAGAAGTTGCTCCAAGATCATTACTTTTTTTTTAATAATTAAATTTTTTTTAATAATTAAATTTAATTAACAAAACCTTATGTTAAAGGCCAACTGCATTGTGGGCAAAGTGGCTCTTTTGGCTGGAGAAAGTGTTTGCTTGGCAGTGTATGACTAGACTGGAGACCATTATATGTCTCAACTGGCATGAAAATTGTTATATAGCCAAAAATAGTATTAGTTGGGAGTTGTGAAGAGAGGTGCTCTGCATTGTCTGTGGCTGTTGTAGGATGGGTGCTTCTGCAAATTTCTGCTGTCTCATAAAAACTCTCAGCCTTGACTCTATTTCTTGCCCTGTCCTTGAATGGAACTGAGTCAGTGAAGAAGTGATTTAGAGTCTCTGCGTGGCCAGCAACAACTCTGGAAAGCCCTACATCACACAGCCAGGTTAAACAGCAACGTTATAAGCAGGTAAAATATTCCTAATGAGAAACCAAGCTTTTTTTTTTTTTTTTTTAAAGAATAAAATGGCTCCCTTTTGGCTGTGGCACTTCTGACTCAGCATGAAGCTGATCTCTAAGTCAATGGTTGCCCTGACTGTGCTCGGGGGTGTTATGTGTGTACCAGTTGGTTGAAGCACAGGACTGAAGGACACACTTTGCAAGGAAGACACTTCTTGGTTGCAGTGCAGCTCTTTGAGAACAGAACATGCAGAGAGTGGAATGCTACTGGCCCTCATCCTTGAGGTATGAGCTAAAATCTCATTAAGGATCGTTGGGTGGAAGGTTGGGGTTCCTGGCACCTGCAAGTTCAATCCTGGTTCATTTCAGAGATGGGATGCTATGTTAAACCTAACATGTGAGATGGTGAATCTTATACCCTGTGCCAAAAGAGGCAAGGCAAATGAAGCTGTCATGCTTTGCCTTTCTTTCCTTCTCCTCCCCGAAGTAGACAGGTCTTTAGGAAAGTGGTCCTTCCTTTCCGCAGTGGTTTCATCTGGCTCGTGTTGTCAGACTTACAGCTGATGCCCCTTGGCCAATCATGCATTGCTGATCACCATTCAAGGTAAGAGACAAAAGAAAGAGCTTAGCAGTCAAGAGGATACTGATGAGAGAGGAAATTGCTTATCTGAAAGGCTTTTTAAGCGCTCTTCTCTTTCTTGACAACAACAGAGTTTATCGCTCTCCTTTTATCCCTCTTATATAGAGTCAGACACTGTCCTTTATGAAGAGCTTTTAAGAAACCCTACTCTCCTCTTTGTTAATCTCTCTCCTCTGGTTTGTGTGTGCCAACGAGAGAAGACTGGGCATCTGCATGGCTGGATGATGTATTTGGCAGAAGAATGAGTGGTGGCCACCACAGACCTTGTCCCTGGAAATGACATCAACGGTGTGGGTTTTAAACTTTAATAAAAGGGAGATGAGGGGGAAGGAAGGAGAAGAAATACCAAAGACAAGTACACCGCTGTGTTTTGAAATATGTTGAGCATCTATAATATTGGCTTTCTTTTATTACATAAACTATCCTGGGTTCTTCAGTTTTACAGCTGCGTGGTTAGCTGGAAAATCACAGAATTTCTTGGAAAGTAGCTCAATTGTTCTCTCCCTCCACTTCTGGCTGCCTATCGGTGAAGTTTACTGCCAGCAGTTAACATTGTTTGCATGCCATTTGTCTGATACCAATGGTGAAGATTAGACTTAAGGTAATGAAGCTGCTTTCATGCTGCTGCTGCTTTCCAAGAGTTGCTCACTATTTCCTATATACACAATTTTTATTTTTGTCGCTCCTAAAGACCACAACCTCAATACAAGGCATTATCTGCGGTTCTTTTACCCCAAAGAGCTTGCTGTTGCATAGACAGGTGGGCAGTGTGTAGGACAGGGAGAAAGTTGCTTTTATTTTACAGGTGAGGGTTTGAGGCACAGGGAAACTAACCCTTGAAGGAATGCTGGGTCCAGTCCTTTAGAAATAGGACCTTATGGAAGCCTTTTTTGCTGAATGCAATCCACAGTGTAATCTTCTGGCTGCTTTCTGCAGGGATGAGAAGGTCCTCGTTTCCAAATTTGAGATGCTGTGATTTCCAGCTGACTGCTTCATGACCAGCCTTTCTTGGATGTAGAGCTGTGCTAATTTGTAGTTTTCTACAGACACCCATGGGTCACCTATCCAATTTTTGGCTATCATGGAATCAGATCCCAAAAGGTTTAATTTAGGTTAACTGTCAATTCTTGGATTTGAATACTTTTGTGTTCGCTGCCAACAGCACTGGTAACAGTTATTCTGAGAAGTGGAGTAATAGTATTTCATTTTGAAGTGTTCATTAAGCTTTCTGAAGTCAACCCAAAATGTTTTGTTTCTGGGCAGCTCAGCTGTCAGGTGCTGCTTCTTGTGGTGGTTGACTCCACAGGGCCATGAGTAGGGAGGCAACTTTCCCTGTTGTTCATGTATGGTGGGGAATAAATACCCAGACACAGTCTGGGTCAGACGATGTCTCTCATGAGGCACCACAGATCAGTTGGTGGGTGTGTGATTACACAGAGTCTGGCCACGGGCAAGAAAAGGACCTGGGTTTTCTTGAATTATAGCAGTGGTAGGAGAAATGCACTTCAATCTATGCCTGGTGCCTGAGCAAAGTATCTTGCGTTTTCCAAACATCACTTTTTTAAGTGATCTCCTACAGAAACTGCATTTTTCATTGGAAAATATCCTCTGTGCTTCCGCATAGTCCCTACAGGATGATGGAGGTTTGTCCCTGGGAGAAGTAAATATTATTCACGTTTTGAAAGGAGAATATCAAATGTTATAATTGAAATTCGGGTATTGATGTGTTAAGTACAAAAATGTCTTGGGTCAATAACTGTGGGTTCAGAACTGGAGCTCTCTCAAACTGCTCCTTGCTGTGCTCAGAAAGGATACGAAATGGCATTTTTATCAGTCAGTGAAAGCTTAGTTTAATTGGCTCCAGTCAAATTCCTGTATTGTTCTGCGTAATCTGAATTAAACATTGGTTTTGATTACATGTGTGGCTTTATCTTCCTTGAAGACATAGGGTGCTCAGTCAGACAGTTGCATCAGCTTTGAAGTTAAGTTATTCATAGCTCAAGGATTGATTCTGACATTAACAGTTTCCCTACACTCCTCCTTGAAAATGCATCCCACCACCCCATTCTTTCAGTTCCCGATTTACTATTAATTTTAAATATCTGCAATTTCATAGTAAAAAAAAAAGCGCTCCCCTTCCACTCTGCAAATGTATGATTGAAAATGCAAAATTAGAGGGATTAACAGGGAGTGTTACTTTCCACAGAAAAACCTATTGCTAACGTTTATGAGGTACCATCAAATGCTTTACCATAGAGTTGTTTTGACATTTTTTGTCTGTGAGCAGGTTCTGTCACTTAACTCCAGGGCAGAGCAGAAAATGTGTGGGGTAGATACACTAAAGGCTTAACCATTTGAAACAAATATTTTGCTTGGACCTTGCAAACCCATCCTTGTTAATGACACCCATGCTTAGAGTCACTCACTGAAGTAGTGGCTTTTGCTTTTAGCTGGCAGGTACAATTGAGTTAAGTGAAATTTCCTTCTCTTTTTTCTTTTTTAAAGGAACATGTGGGGGAGGAAGCACTACTTTATTCTGAACTTTCTTCTTGTTTCTTTAAGGAACTTTTTGTGTGAGAAAGACTTGATGTCAGCGCACAAAAAAATGACTGAAGATTTGCATTCTTTTGCCACAGGAATAAATGAACAAAGTTTGCAACTGAAAAGGCATTTTTACACCTTTTGTTGTTTAGGAACATAGAAATCCCATTATGCCTCATGCATAGCCCTAAGGAATGTGCAAACAAGTATTAGATCAATGGTATGTCTCCGCAGCTTCTTTTATCATGAGTATTTAAAACTGAATATTCAAACATTCATTCATATTTCAAACATCTGTCTCAAATAGTGCATTTGTGTTGGAGTATGTTTTATTGCCAATAGATAGGTTAAATGTAAAGCTTTTAAATGTTTTATAACTTGCAGATGCTTAGCTCTGGTCTGTAACAGTGTTTGCAGAGGTTTTTTGGATGCAACAGAGTGGAAAATCAGCAATAATCTTTAAAAGGTAGCCAGGCCAAAAAAACCCTGTACCCACCTGAAAGAAGGAAGAAGGTATGTAAAAAGGTTAGTGTGTAATTTGGAGAATCCAGCTCTGCTTTAATCAATAATAGTAGAGTCTGCATCATTTATGGATGCTGTTAAACCATTTTTCTTCCCCAGATATCGTGCTCCCATTTAGGGTGATTGCCCCACGCAGTTTGACAATAGCCTCATCAGTGGTGGTGGTCCAAGATGGAAAACCAAGGTCTGATACCATATAGGCTCATCTTTCCCATCGCATCCTTTCTCCTTGTTCCGGGGGGAGGATTTTTGGAGGGGCCTGGTGGCCCTGCAGTGCTGTGGTGTGCAGTTTGGGCTCTTTTTTTGTGCCCCCCATCACTGCTGTGCACCCTCCGCACCGGTGCCCGGGGACCTTGGATCCAGCTGCCTTTCCCATTTCTCTTTATTGCTTTCTTTTGACTCTGTGCTTAAAAAGTCCTTTGGAAAAGATGCAGAAACCAGATGTTCCACCCAGTCTTGTGCAGAATATATTCATAAATGTCATGTTAGGGGAAGGTACAGTAAAGCAGTTTCTTCCCTGTCCAAACGAATCAAATTCAACCAGTGGGGGGTGTGTGTGTGTGTGCAAAGACCATCTCTGAGTTTTGAGCTTTGCTGCCTGCTTTACATAGACTGATAAAATCATGGTCCTGAGAGCCCCTGGTGCAAATATGCTGCACTGTTGGAAGATGAAGTTGGCTTTGGTGGTGTTTCCCCAGTGCCTGAGCGGCTGGGGTCACTGTGCGAGCCCTGCATCTGTCCTACGGGTTCACTCAGAGGCAAACATCCCCATGTTGAAGAGATGTTCAACATTATAATTAAAAATACATTACTTTTTGTGGTGAAAATATTTTCCAATGACAGGAAAGCTTTTATTTATTATTAAAGCATTGCTGGGTTTGGTGAGATTTTTGCTGTCTCTCTGGTGTATAGACTATAGACCATAGCAGGGAAATACGGGAAGACTGGAGTCCTTTAAAGACTTTTTCATATGTTCACGCTGTGAATTCTGACTTTCAAACATAAACTTTTGTAGAGCTACAACTTTAAAACCAAAATAATATTTGAACAAACCCAATAGAAGGCAAAGGTAATGCATTTCTGTAAAAAAAAGGATCCTCTCCTTTTCGTTGAGCACAGTATATCTGGGATTATTATACTGATTACCTTATAGTTCATTTTGCAAAATTACTGATGTCTTACAAGGCCTATCTTCTGATGGTAATCTCCTGGGAACTAGGTTGTTTTTTTTCCCCAGGACACTAATAACTGTTTTTACACCTCCTTATGTTGTCTGCATCTTGCTTGCAGTTAAACTTTAGGAGCTGACTTCCATTTTTGTGGTTGTGAGTACTTCAGCATCTGAGCATCTGGCCTTCTTTACTGAAGCATGCTGGCAAAAACCATCTTGCTTGTGGATTGCCTACATGTGTATTTTCACTTTTAAACCAAAAGACAGTGTGGAATGGTCCAGCAGAGATCTCACGTTTAACCTGTTCCTAATCTGTTTAAGATAGGCCCAAATAAGACTTACTTCAAACAAAGCAATTGTTTGTTTAGCCTTCTGCTTTTGTTGGAGGAACTGATTTAAGATTGCATAATGTGTTAAGCCAGTGAAACTGTGTGTATGTACATGTGAAACGTGGTCCTTGTTGCCCTGTCCCCTTCTCTGTTCCATCCAGCAGTGGATGCAGAGCAGGATGGTGTGTAGGAGTGTTCATCTGTGGAGCTCATGGCCACCACATCTGGATGGATCTTAGTGTTGTATGAAACAGCTAGATGAATTAAAAAAAATAATAATAAAAAAAGAAAATATAAAGTCCATTGTTATTTGCATGGAAACGAATAAATGTTGGTTTTGGAGCGTTCTGTGTGATACTGACCTGACCTCTGCACAACTGCAGTAGTTTTTAGGTGATCAGGCTTTTTTTCCCCCAGGGGTCTACTCTTTGATGTAGTTGCATCAAAGTATTGTAGCTTTGTAATAATCGAGACTTCAGTATCCTGACAGTTTTTATATCTAATTGTAATAGAACAAACAGAAAAATGTGCAAATGCCTTCATGTGTCAACTGATCGAGGAGGACTGAAAACTTCTAGGAATACAATATAGTTTGTTGTTGGAGGAACCTCTGGTTCCATTTCAGTCCCTGCAGTAAAGTGGTCTCGTTGCACTCCCTGTATCTTTGAGCATGGCCTCTTCTTCCAGGGTTTCTTTCAGTTCTTCCCTGTGACAGTCCCATCCCATGTTTTCTCCTATGCTCTGCTTCTGTCCCTGTTCTCAGTCACCTTCAGGGACTTCACCATATCACGGTGGCTCTTCCAGCCACTACCTCCCCATGGCTCTTCTCTCCGAAGAGCCATGTTGAGTCCTCCTCAGACAATGCTCCCATATCCTCACCCCACCATCAGTCCCTCATCTGCAGTTACCAGCTTCCAGCTTCTCCCACTTAGTGTTTCTCCCTGGTTTGTTGTCTTCCAGATGTGGTTCTTGCTGCCCATATTTTCTGCAGCCTGTTCATGTTGTGCTGGTCCCCAAAGCAGCAGGATTTTGGGAGTGGCGACATCTCAAACCTTGGCTCTTCTGCCTGCTGCTTTGGGGAGCAGGGGAAGAGAAAATGCAGCTCAGCCCCTGTTGAGCCAGACTGCAGACTGCTCTGTGCATATGGTCTTTTAAGAGAACTCTGCTGAGTCTGTCTTCCCCAAAGATTTACAACCTGGCCAAATGTGATTTTTATCTTTTTTTTTCTTTTCTTTTTTTCTACCCTTTCTTTTAAATTAGCAAAAGGCACAGCAAAATCCTCATCACCAGCAAAGTCCCTCTGCTGAAGTGTAAGGGACTCACTTGTTGGGAAGCTATCTGTGCCTTGAGGTGCTCAGCAACAGTTTGTTATAACGTTTACAGAATTAGGTCTATTCCTTGAGCCATTTTCTTAAAAATATCTTAATATCTCTTGCAGAAACTATTGAAAGAGAATGCAAAAAATTAGTGCAAGAAAGGTACCTGGAATGAAACTTTCAGATCAAAGTTTTGCAAAACTCTAAATATGTGAAAACAGGGCTTGGAAAACCTGTCATTTCTGACTTTGTCTTTAGTCATAGTTAATGCAGACAGAAAGTGCCACAATGTTCTTGGAAAGACACTCAACCTTCTGCTTCAGTTTTTAAGGGATTAGGAAGACACCAGTGGTGGGAGGCAGATTATCTCACATCTGTCTAATTCAAGGCTTCTTGTGTCTTTCTCTGAAACATCTGGTACAGGCTGTTGTCAGAACAAGAACATAAACTAATTTATACGTGCATGTGTTTTTTATAGCTCGTTAGCATGGGCTGGTATTTTTGTCCATGAGTTTTTGGTGAATAGGTAGGGTTTTCTTTTTTAGGTGAATTGAAACCAATGGCTTGTTGCAGCTCAGAACACTTAAAATATGTTCCAAACTTTAAAATGATCTGTCCGAGTAACTGATTTTATTTTTGCTTTTGTCAGTTATTTGGAATCTGAAGGAAGTAATATCTTTTTTTAAGATGACCTAAGCCAAGAAAAACTTGTCAATTTGTCACAGCAAGGAGTTGCAAGCCATTGCATTTTGAAAGAAATAAAAGTATTGAGTATTGGTTTTGGTTGTTTTTTTTAACTGAGACAAAAGCGTTTCATTTAGCTCTTGATCATATTTTAAGCGTGAAAATTATAATAGAAGGAAGTTTTAAGAAATGTAATATATTGGTGTGTGACTAAGATCCTGAACTTTTTCTTGTTGATAAAGTTGATTGCGTTAGCATTTTGATTTTTCTGAAAAACTCTCGGCTCTAATTTTGGATGTTCCATGGCCTTAAGCAGCAACCATTAGAGATGCACCTCTGCTGGATGGTGATAAATCCTTTGTTATGCTGAAGTGGAACCCAGCAAAGGGTCTAATCAGGTAAGGCACAAGGGGCAGCTTCCAGAGCCAGAGGTGGCTCATTGTTCTGCAGGGAAAGGCCCAATTGTGTAGTTTAGTGCTAGAAACACTAGGAATTTAAAAAATACCATTAATAGACAGGACTCACCAGAGCCAGTGATGGAGCTGTTGAGATTTGGAGTCTGCTGCTCTGGAGCTTGGTGGAACCAAAGGGCAGCAGAAGTAGAGGAAACCAAGGTGGTATCTCAAGTGAAGGCAGAGCTCTCACCTGGAGAGTTTTGGTGCACAATGAAGGCAGTATTGGGTGGTTTTGAAAGTCTAGCTTTTGATGTAGACTACACCTTGATGCTGGGCCCTGTTGGCACGGAGGCTTTGAACACTGGTGTTCTTCTCAGTCAGGGAAAAAAAACCCACCCCAAACCTTCAAACTTTTGAATATCTATAACTGTCTTTACCGATAGGCATCTCTGCTGTGACCAAATGTACCCTTCAAATGTAACAAATAGTAAAGTTAATTAGCCAACTACTTTTTCACTCTTGCTTTGTGCAGAGAAGTGATAAAGACAAATATGTAAGTACAGTCTAATGTCTAAGAATTTAGTAGTGAGAGGTAATTTTTAAAAACAGATCTACTCACAGTGATTTATTTTTTTTTTCTTCAAGAGTTAGTCTCCTATCTGAAAGACTGACCTCTACGAGGGAATCAAACTACTTAGTTAATGTAAATGGATGAGCTGAATTTGAAAACGATTGATGGAAGGGATGGAACATTTAAAGGTTACGTTGTCATTAGCTTTATTTTAGTTAAAATAATTGTACACATTTAGTTTAAGATAGAGGGGAGAAAAGTACTTTGAAATATCATGGTATTTACCCGTCTTGCAACTTTGTGCTATAAATTGTGTTCCCAGCTGTTTGTCATCTCCTGTAATTTAAATAAGTAAACCTTTTGTTCTTAAACTTAGTTCCTTCTAATTCTGTTGATGGACATCCATTTCTACTGCTTTATTTTATGTTAATATTTAACAATGGCATGCAGTTACCCCCCTGCTGGCCACGGCTCCACCTCCTTTGTTTCTGGAAGGCTTTTTTTGCCTTGGTCTTTAGTTTTATAGAAGAATCCAAACTTCCTGTGCCTGCATCTAGCAGGGGTAAGGTTTCTGCATAAACTGCCACAAAATCCCTCGGAAAGGGCACTAGCCCCCAAGCGGGGAAGGTGGTGCTGGGCTGTCAGCCTCTTTTGTTCCTTGCTTAGATGGAAGTATGAAGTGGATGATGCTTTGTGGGCTGGAGTAAAGCTGTGCCAAGGGAATGCAAATCCACTAGGTGTGCCCAGGTAATTTAAAATGCTCACGCTGGCAAGCTTTTCTGCATGAGTGAAGCTCTTTAATTAATGCGTTTTTCTCCACTTTCTTTTCTTGACAAGTTGATTCGAATTGAAACGGTCTGTAATAAGCTTGTCGTGGGTCTTGGGGACAGATAAATCCTCTCCTGGAGGTGGAAAATAAAGAATCTGTGCTTTTCCTATTTCTCTCTGAGCAAAATGGTTGGTGGCAGGTATGGCAGCCTGACTGACAGCCCCGGTCAGACTGTAACACCCATTACAGCCCAGACCGTGGCTTGGCTTCACACTGGTGCCTGGAAAGTCACCAGTAGGACTTCAGGTAGGAGAACTGGCGTCTGTTGTGGCTTTTCTGCTTCCTCTATTTTTACCCAAGGAACTTGAGAGTGGTGTGAATGGACTGTGAGCAGGCTCAGGCAGTGCTCCTCCTGTCTCCCCCCTCCTCCACCCCTCCACAGAAAGCTTATTTTTAATTTGCTCACTCTTGCGGTTTGACAGAAGAGCAACACGGAGGAGACCTGAGTCCAAGATCAACAAAGGCAGCACTGGGCATTTCAGCCACTGCCTTTGAAATAGGCCTTGACAATAATGGAGTTGGGAAGCCCCACTGTTCAGTCTTCTTTATAGTGTTAATATACTGTCCAGAAAGAAGAGAAGCAAGAAATTGCTCAGATTTCATCTCTCAGATTTCATCTTGCATCTAGAGTGCCGCAACAAATCAAACTGAAATGGGCCCCTTGGTGGCTTCTGCACTACCATACTGGGCTGCCCTGGGCCCCTTCTCCCCCCCCCCTGCTGAAGGGTATAATACTGAACGGTTGGGAGCAAGCAGATGAGCTTCTGAATTGCACAAGCATCCTGTTGAAGATGGACTCTCTGTTCTGAAATGAGTTTATAGTGGTTCAAGTTGGAAACTGAGGCAGGTAGTGGGTGTCCACTGGTACAGAGTGAGGCCAGAAGAAATGTCTGCTCTGCCTGGTCACTCTGCCTGGCTGTCCTCACGTCCCATCTTGCTTCCCTTGAACATTCAGGGGCAGTTCTTGATAAAGGATCAAAATGAAAATATTGGGTGGGCTTGGGGGAGGCAGAGTTCGTGGCTCACCATCTCTTCTAGCCCAGGCTTTGGGTGAAGAGGGACCTGCCAGTGATAGCAATATTTGGTTGGTGCTGCTAGCTTTTTATTTAACTTGTGCAAACTCTTCAACACCATTAACAAATAATGCTATTTTTTCATGTTTTATAACATTAGTGGAGTTTGGAGTCGTATGGCTCATCCTCAGGGATGCATTGGGAAGAGAGCTGAAAGTCCAGGAGGAAAAATGCAGGTATCATGTATTGAGTTACGCTTTAATAACTGATGAGAGCTGCAAAAATATTTAACTTCAGGAAAAGCAAAAAAAAATAATAAAGTGCAGAAAGGCACTCCATTGATTTAAAGTGGAGCGATGGTAATCAAAAGAAGTTGAAGCTTTCCATGTTCATTCATCTCAGGTCTATGTAGTAGAAAAATTCTGGCACCTGCATTAATTTAAAGGCTGCTTTCATTAATAATCCCCTCTCAATACATTGAAGCTGCTGGGATGAAGTTGCAATAGAGACCGCGTGGTCTTTGGCAATTTCCTTATTATCTTTCATAATTAGAAAACTTTTGCCTTTAATTGTTTTGCATCCAGAGATGGTTTGTGCTCAGAAGGCCGGGAAGTACGTGCTAGCAGATTGTCTTGCCAGTTGGAATTCCCTGGGGCAGAGGGGCTTCTGGCTCCGGGGCTGCCACTAGTTCTGCTGATTGTCTGAGCATTTGGAGCCGCGTCGTTACAGCGTCCTTTCCCGAGGAGAGCAGCCCGGCAGAGAGGGAACACGTGCTGGTGTGTTCACATCTGGCAGCAACATAGAAAATTTGAGGCATATAAAGTTTCTCCCCGTACAACTAAATTAAAAACCTGTGGCAGAAGGTAAACTGACAAGTGGAAGAACTTCTTGGGTGGGAAATTTTAAATGGTTACAAATGTCTCCTGAAAGCTGCTTCTGGAAGAACTGAACACGGCTGTCTCCAGGCTCGCTGCCTAACCGTGTCCTGTTGCCGTGATTGGCATTGTTTTTTGGAGGAAATCTCTGTTTCTGGTCACTAAGACAACACTGCTGCCCAGGGCGTGGGGCAGAGTTGGGTCTGCAGAGCCGAGTTATGCTGCAGAAAGCAAATACATCTCAGCTCTGGTTGGAGGAGAGCACTGGGCAGCCACAGCTCACTGCTGGGTACTGTGGTGCACGCTGATAGCTATTGACTATTGACTTGCAGCCACGTTGTCTCTGTGTTGGGCAACGTGTTTCTAATTTGAATTTGTAGCTCATGGGGAGGTCTCAGCTGGGGTAATGCACTAGACTGTCCTCTCTGGAGACCTTGTTTCTGACTTAATTTGATGTACTTATTGATATTTCTACTAGTACAGGACCTGGGCTAAATAACACGGGCTCTTTCAGTGTGACTGGAGCGCTGCTGGTCATCTGGGCTGCTGTGCTGTCTGTCCTTAAATCAGTTGGAACTATCAGCTCTTACGTTTTTGGTCACACAGACTGTGGAGAAGCATGGAGAGCACCTTCCAAGGTGCTACCTGCCTAACACCATCCCTTCAATGCAATAGGATCTGGAGTGCACAGCACTTCTGCAAGGTCTTCTGTGAGGTGTAAACATCTTGGCTTGCTCTGGATCCTGGGGGAAGACACCAAACCTGATTGATTGCTAATTTAGAAAAGCAAAAGTGTGTGCAGGATGTTGTGAACTACAGATAAACTTGAAGTGGAACTGCTGGTGCAGAACGAGACCATCTTAGTCTCTCCAGCACTGATATTTCTCTGCTTGGGTAGGAGGAAGTTTGACCAGGCTTGGGTTCCTGTTTAGACTGAAATTCAGTTGCAATCTACCTCGTGTTCAAAGAGGAATCCGACTTCTATCATCATGACCATACTTGTTCCCTCTCGATGCTGGCCTCTATTGGCCCTTGTCCATGCTGCATTACTATGCAATGTTACATCTCTATTAATATCTTTGTTGATTACATTAGCAACCCTGCCGTTTATAGTACTTAGGTTGCAAATATAGTCCTGCATGAAGGCACTTAGAAAGATATGTTATGGCTGTAGAGACCCAAGTGATCAATAGCTTTTAGATTACTGTGTCACTAAACAGCAGGCCGAGGCATGGAAAGGCACTGTTCCTTTAGGGATGAGAGATTTTTAGAAAATAAATCAATAGCGAATACAGGCTGATTGGTTTCCTGTTCAAATAATTCCAAGAAACATGGAGCCCAGGGGAAACCATGCCATTCATACTTGGAAATAAACAACACATGCTGGCTTTCATTTATGTATTTGGGTCAGTGCTCTTGAAAATGGAGAGGGAGCCATTGGGCAGGGTATTAGACTGGAAATGGGGAACTTGGGTTCCGCTTTGAGTGCTCCCAGAGACCCTTTCTCTGTATCTTCCCCAGGTTCCCAACAGCCTTTGCTCCGTCTCTGCTGACATGAAGCCTTCAGCACGTGGGGACTGACTGATGTCATTCCTAGTTGGAGCCCTTTTGGGGCTAACAGAAATGTAAGCAATGGCAAACATTCAGGAAGGTGATTTTGCTTTCAAAATACCTTCCTTTTGAATGCTCAAGCTACTCCATGGACTCTATTTAGTCTCCATGGACTAAATAATTAGTAGCTATGGGGTACAGCAGTGAGCTGGATGGTGTATCAACAGGTATGACACGAAGCTGCCAGGGAAGTGTGTGTTGCCACCTCTCCGGGAGGCTACTGTGATGTTCTGCACGTGTAGGTGGGTTCACATGGCATGGACTGACAGTGCGTGAAGGTTTGTGGCATTTTGGTGGAGTGATTAAAAAAACCCACTGCTTTTATGTTGGGATGGGCTGCCAAGCTGGGAAACCCTGGGAATCTGCCACTGGAGATGTACGAGTTGTGCAGGATGTTTTCTAGAACTGTAGCACAGCTCAGCAGCTGAGGGCTGATTCCTGTTCACGAAGTGATGGCTGAGGAAGGCCAGCAAAAGGCTACCTTAAGAGGACCAGTTGGAAAATCTTATTTGAAGGAAGAAGTGAGAGATACTTGAATGTTGTTTTCTCATGTTGTTTTGTTCCACCTTGTCCGAGCAGGAGAAGGAAGCTGGCTGCTCTGATCTGACTTCTGCATCTCCATTTAGGAAAGGTGGTTTCATGATGGTGACAAAGTGAGGGATAGTACTTCAGTCTAAGGTTTGGGAGACCTAGACTTAAGTCCCTTTCCTGGCCTTGGATCTGTGTGACACACAACTATGTCACCTGGCCTGGCTACATGCTGTGTGCAAAGTGGACAAGATGGTATCCCCCTGCTTCAAGAGAATGAAGCATAATTATCTTGTGGCGTTGAGATAAGGAAAGCTGTATAAGCATGTAAGACAAATAGATCTGCTCCCACTGAAATCAGTGGCAGAACTTTTAATGGGAGCAAGATCCGGGCCCCATCTGATAAAGAATTTCATCTGGATTGCATATGGGGGCAGGCATTAAAGGACCCATCTAAGGATCTCCCCTCTGGAGTACATCTATAAAAGACCCTCTGTAGTTGTGTTCAAAGCTCACAGTAATGCCAGTCTCCTCAGGACAATTCACTTAGATCATTCAGAAACTCTTTCTTGTCTAAGCCCTGATGCTCTCCCCCAGTGGAAGAATGTGGTTGAAACTCCCATGCAGGGAAGACTGGAGATTTGTTTTTTATTTGAACCCAAAACATTAACAAATTGGACACACGTGCTTTGAGACTAAAACCCGCTCTTATTTAAGCCCATGCAAAACTCTCCTTGATCCCAGCAGGATCAAGATCTTGAATATTGCTAGTACCTTTTTAGAATATCTGCCTCTAAATGAAACAGACAGTGACAAACTCGTTCTGGATTTATCCTCCTTGACTGATTTGCAGCCGGAGAGGTTTGCAGACTGTCCCTCTTGGGGACAGGACTAGTCTAATTGCTGAATGAAAGCTCAGGAGCAGGTATCACTGCCTTCTCTTGCAGCACACTGTTTAGCATGTAGAAGTCGGGGAGATGTGTAGCACTTTTTGGTGTTTTCAACATCTCTAATGCTCTTGTGAGACCATTGCTCCAGCCAGTGTAAGTGCTTCTGCTCATGCGTGTGTGATTTCCTTCCTCTTCATGTTGAAGTACTGACAGGTGAGTATTATATGTGTAGGAAGCCATTCAGCAGAAACATATGCCTTGAATATGTTAGAATTCCTTGTAAGTCACTTGATCGATGTGAAGTATTTGTGTCCCCTCTGTAACTTTGCCCTAAATTCATATTCATCAACAGAGGTTGCTCGGTACTTAATGGGACACTCGGGCATTGAGTGAAGGGAAGGGACAATAAGCAAACAGGGTGAAGAATGAGGACAAATGTAGATGAACTTCCTCGAACAGGCACAAAATGCTCATTCCTGAATAAAAAATGTGAAAAGGTCAAGTGCCCCCAGAGGTTTCTATTGTGACAGGCACTTAACCCCTTCACTCCTGGTTATCTGCTTCAGCTGCTGGGCCACTCAGTGCACAAGTGCCATTAGCATCAGTGGAATGTGGGGCTGGGGAGCAAGGCAGGATACGGCTGGGTGAGACCCACCTCCCATCCAGGCAGCAGGCACTGGGTTAGCAGGAAATAATCCTTGTGGACACTGACCCTGTCACTGGCTGTGTCTAGAGATAATTATTTCCTAAAGTGTAACCTTTTCATGGTCAATTGCTCCAGTATATTAGACAGAAATGTGATTTCCTTCTATCGTCAGACACACAGAAGTTCTTACCCTTCCTGCTTTAAGGGTGTAACTTAGCAAGCACACAGACAGCCCAGTGTCTCCGATAAATAGTGTTTCTATTTTGTTTAAACCAAAAAAGCTTGCTGCTCTTCTTTGCCATTGAGCAGGAGGGATGTGGGGGATGTGAGCCCACTCCCATGTTTTTTGGCAGGCGGGCATTTCCCTTTAAGAATTTAATACTAATCAGGCAACTGTCAGTGTTTAGCAATCTTCTGCTCCACCAGATTTGCTCCTTGTTGACTGATTTTTGGTTTACCTTTTCCTGGCTTGTGATGCTTCAGTGTGTGCCCCTTGACACATCACCCAGGCATCTGAAGAGGCAAGATCAGCAGAGTATGTCAGTACAGCCGCTTGGAAGGCACGGGGTTTGATATCGTCAGGAACGTCAAAACAAGCAGCCAGGGGTGAAGACAGTTCTCCTGTGTGACCCCCTGAGCCCAGCCTGCTCCATAAAAGCAGCTTTGGTGGTTGGGACTGGCACGAAGAGTGTGAGGGAGGATGCTGTTCCTCCTCCTCCATCCCAAATTCTCCTTCCTTGCAGCCTGTTCAGCAGAGACTTGGGCACGCCACCCAGAATCCTTGTGAGGGTCCCTTTTGGGAACGACACAAGCAAACTTACTCATCAAACCCCTTGGGGACAGCTTGTGCGGACTGTGCTGAGCAAAACAATAACACAACCCCAGCCAGTGCTGCTGAGCAATTCAGAGCCAATATTTTTACAACTTGCTTCTTGTTTTGTAACAGTATCTAATTGGTATTAAAAAAAAAAAAAGCAGCAAAACTAGGTCAATTTGCCACTGGGCCTTGTAAGACTCTTTAGCTAAATCTCCAGACTTTATCTGGAAGTTAATTTGAGCCAGACTTAGGAAAAATATATATTAATATACCCTCAGTCTCACGTGAGAAACTTGTAGGCAACGATTTGGGATTCAGAGCCATACTCCTATTCCTAAGACTAAATTCAAAGCCATCGTTTAAAAGCAAGCTTGCACACGCGTATGTCCTGATCCTTAATTAGGCAAAACTCCCACTGACATCAATAGGAGTTTGACTTGAATAAGAACTGCAGGATCAGGTCCATAATTTGGTACCTGGGATTTGATTAAGCAGCTAAATTACTAGAACAGTTTCCCCATGAGTATAATTGCCTAATTAATTTTTAAAATAGCTAAGTTCAGCACTGAATATGGTGCACCTCTTGCCACACGAAATGTATGCTGTTTAATCCAAGTTGATGGAGCTATTTGCGAGCGCCTGTAGAGTTTATTTTACAGTTAAGTAGTACTGTTTATTTAAAGTTCAAAAATAGCCACCATTGTGTTAAAATATCATGTTTCAGAAAATATGCTCTTGTAATAGACTTCACTCGTAGTCTAGTTTGGCTGTTAGCGTTTCAAATGTATTTTTTTAAAGAGTAGTGCTCTAGTGCATCCTAATTCTTGAGTTCTGTCTATTGTGATTTATTTTGCAGGTGGGAAAACACTCTGGAGGCTGGGGAAGAACTTATTCTTTAACAGGGTTTTTAAATTCAATGCTTTGAAAAGTTTTTCATCTTCTCAATTATCTTATTTTTTTGTTGTTTCTGGTGCCCCAACGTAATGCCTGTCAAATAATTGTATATTGTTTGCTTTGTTACACTGTGGGCTGCAGTTGATATATTTGCTGCAGAAAGACTTGCTGTCACAACTGAAAGGTTTTTTTTTGGTTTTGTTTTTGTTTGTTTGTTTTTGAAACAGAGATCTTGTTATGTAAAAGGAATAGAGAGATCATTCATGGGTTTCCTAAATGGAAAAAAAAAAACGCAGAAGGAGTGGCAAAACCAGAAAGTAGAAGCTGTTCTCCCTAAATGTATACAAGTGTTGCCTGTGTGTGTCTGTGTATATAAACATAAATAATTAGACTGTAGTTGGCATAATGCATAATGCCTACTCATGCTGTTGACAGTTACTTAATAATGCACGTTCTCCCATTCTCTCCAGCTGAATTCTTAAGGCATTACCGTGGGAATTTTCCCTTTCTGGGGATTGTAAGAGAGTTCTAGGACTAGCTGTTTTTGTGATGTGCTTCTTGACTGGTCCTTATTCAGGAATTCCATCCAAGCATCTCCTGCTGAGAATGAAACCATCAGCTGTCCTCAAAGAAGTGGTCCATGCTGCAGCAACAACACGTGGTGAGTCTTGTGTCTTTGGCAAGTCTTTCAGGGTGATGAGATCTTGGATTTTAACATACTGGAAGCATGGCTAGGAGTCCAAATTCCAGCGTATCACCTCATGAAGTGTGACACAGTCAAATGTACTCTTCAGAGCAGTAAGCAGAGAAGCTTTTAGCAACCATTCTCTTCCTTTTTAAGGCTCTAAGAACGCTCGATAGGTTAACAAGATGTGACTCTGAAACTGCAGCCACAGCCTGAAATTTGCTGAGGTCTACAGTCTTCTATCTTTCAAAAAGATAGCTTTTTTTCTGTTCTGCCAATGTCAGAGCCTTGCCCACAAAATAAGCAGTCCTGTACCCTTGAAAATTAGCAATTGGGTCCACCCGAAATGAAGAGATGGTTTTAAAAATGGGAAGATTATTTTTTATGTTTAAAATAAAACAGCCTTTTGAAGGCTGTCCTGCTGTCTTGGTTTGTCAAGACAACTTTTATTTCAGATTTGGCTCATGTTTGAAAGATTTTCTGTGAGGATAATAGAAAGGAATGGAAGGAATAGAAACTTTCAGCTTTTTTTTTTTTTAAGAAAATAGATAACCGTCTGTCTTGCAGCCTCTTGATTTCTGCAACTGAAACTCTGCAACGCTGTGATTTAGTGTCATTAGTGATATCTAATGATGTTTAGTGATGTCGTCTAAATGTGGTGATTACTGGTTTGGGATCCTCTGGGTTTTAAATAAAATTTGGAGATGTCTTGGGTGTCTAGGTCCCCTCCCGTCATGTCTGTCTCTTCATCCCCCGTTAACTAGTTCTGAATCTCAGTAGAATTGAGAAAACTCCTTAGTTATGAAAATGTAAAAGGTCGGGAGGGAGTGCAACATCTATTTATGATAATTTAGGCTGTAATTTGTCGCACCCCTTCTCTCTGTGGCACTCTGACCTCCTCTAGTGGTGGCTGGGCCACAGAGAGTCTCTCACCACTGCCTGGCAGGGGTGACTCTGGCCAGGGAGGCTTTGGGATCTGGTGGTCTGGAGTGGGATCTCTGCTCTCGGGGATCTGCTGGTGTGGGTGGTTTCCAATTCTCTCAGATTCAGTTGAGTTTTCACCTTCTGCCTTGATTTTTTTCCTTTGGACAATGCTGGGAGCTCCTCATCAGTGTGTGTCACTCAGAGGAGCCAGAGAGATGTGATGGTGGAAGTCTGACAGCTCCTATGAGCAATTGCTTATTTTTAGTCTGGGTTTCTAAAATATGAATCGGGCAAACAACAAATAGCCAGAGGGTTTTTTTTTTTTCCTTTCTTCCCCATCTTTCTTTTTAAAATCCAAACGTGGGTAAAAGAGCAAACTTTCAGTTTCTCCTCAACTTTACATTCTTCTTTCTGTAACTCTGAATGCTTGAAAAATCAAGAGTAATGCCGCAAAGGGGAGATCACTGTGTATCTCGTTCTCCTTATTGTCCTGGCTCACTTGACCCTGTTGGGGATGTGCCCTTTCATTGTGTGCTGCTGTTGGGCCTGTGAAGGCCAACAAAGGGAAATGAGCTCTGTATAAGCCCGTGGCTTGATCAGGGACCAGCTGAATTAGCTGGACCAGCCCTTGACTCGGTGTGGCTGCAGCTCTGATGTGCCAGGGAGCTCTGTTTGCCTTCAGCCAGGAGCACTGCTTGCTTTTAGGCTGAGCATGGCCTGGAGGATGCAGTTGGTGTTGGGGATGCTTTCCCCTGAGTGACCGAGGAACAGGCATTGCTGGTCTTGAGGGGAGAGAAAAACTGAACTGAAACTTTAAAGAGTTACTGAATTGCATCCTACTACAACAGGAGGGCAAGGGATGGTTTATTCTGTGGTCCCTTTGGACAGAAAGCAAGAAGGTGCAGTCCAGTGGTCCTCACCACAGGCTCTGGTGTGCCATGGTGTTATCCCGTGTTATTTTACATTCAAGGAAATGGAGATGAACTTCATCAAAATCATGCAGAGCAGAAATGGCAGGACTGGATCCAGGAGGAGCTCTGCCCTCCAGTGCACTGGACTCTTACTTTGAAGATTAATAATTAAGCACCAGCTCTAAGAGGGTGGTACATAGTATCTTTCCCTCTTAAACTCCTAATGCCCTTCCAATTGCTGCCCTGCAGTGGTTTGTTTGTCAAAGATCTTTCTTGCTGGCAGTCTTTTCTCCTGCCTCTTTGTAAAAGCTCAGTGCTTTCCCTAGTCTGGGAAGGCATCCTTGTCTTAACAGCATAAACATCTCCGAGGCTTAAGAAACTGTGGTGGGGTTTTTTTGGCTTGGGTTTTTTTGGGTTTTTTTTTTGGCTGAGTCTAGGTGAAATGTTCGATTTATTATGCTTCAAAACGTAAGGGTAGCTGCTGGATTTTGCTGCTGTGGTTTCTTCTACCTCAGATGATTTTTACTCTGCAAAAATTCTGGAAATAAGGAGAACGCAACAGATTTTGGCTGTACAGATGACTGGGGAAAACACTGTAGTGTGGTGCATGAAAATAAGGGCCTCATTCTGTTTCTCTAGCATTTCAACTCAGGAAAAGATTTAATGCAAGAACAGAAGTGAGGTAAAGACCATGAAAGACCCATGGTGTGTTTAAGGCCTGCCCTAAAAATGCTGATCTGTCATGATTTGATGAGCATGGTGGAGGTGCTTGGATAAAGGCCTGTGCCACCAGCTGAACTCATCCCAGCCAGGCTTTTGGGGACTTTTAAGAGCTTTAGTGGCCTTAGAAAAGTTAAAAAAACAACAAAGACAACCCCCAAGCTAACTGTCCCCCACCAATACCCCAAACAGAGTGAAGGTTTGGAACCAGAATATGGAGAGATGTGTTTTACAGAAAATTCACAGTCAGTTTTGGGTGTGTGAGGTTGGGTCATGCTGTCAAATGACTTCATGTCTTCAAACTACACTTTTCCTAAGCTTGCATGTTAATGGCAGTTTTGGTAATTTTTCGCTAGAGCCGAGAACTGATATCCTTGAGTCCTTGCAGACCAAAACTGGCTGGGTTATCTGGTTCCTAAACTACCCCATTATCCTGCAGGGACGTGTGGGGATTTTGGCTTTACTGTATCAGTCTCTTGGAGGAGAGCAAAAGGGAAGATTGATTCTCCTAGAAGAAGTTTCCTCTGCTTTGTGTCCGTATCAGTTTCAGTGAATTCAGATCTCTTTTCTTGGGATTGTTTAAACCGAAGACTTACGTAGTGTCGCAGGGCTGAGCAGTTTTCTAAGCCCCAGGCAAAAACTAAATTTCAGTTTATTTCAGTCTGTCTGGAATACATGAGGAACTTCATTTTTATCTTAAAGCAGTTTTTTTCCATCCTTTACCCCACTATTAAATACTTTTCAGTTTGATTAATCCTTGGAGTGCATAGAAACTTGTGTTTACTTCTATTGTGATGGCCCTGTCTGATCACACCTCCAAAACAGGCAATAGGATTTTCCTGAAATGAATGAATTTGTTTGAAAGAGGGTTCTTTTCCAAACAAATTGCTTTGTTTTCCTTGAGAAGCTGTAGTGATGAATCTGCATCTCTGTCACCTGTGGTGAATGACTGACTTCCAGCCCAATCAGACTGTGTTTAACTTCAGTTTCTGTTAGGCTTTTGCTAGACTGAGAAACTCTGTTATCACAGTTTGGTTCCCACGTAGGTGTGTGTGAACCTGTGCTTTGATAAGCTAATTAGACAGAGGTCTCTCAGTAAAATGCAGCTCCTGTCCTTTAATCAGCTGGATGACTCTGCTCTCAGCTCCGAATTTCTAGAGGTATTTTCTGTTACTCCCCCTCTGACAGTTCCCTTTCCCTTGCTGTGCTCTGGGGTTTGCCTTTAAATCTCTTTGGGAGTGGGACTGTCTGCACATTTGTACATTACTGGGGACCTGGGAGGGCCTCTGGGTACTGCCTTAATAAATATGTTAAATAATAAAGCCCAGAAGAGAGAACCCCAATATCTGGGGTGGTAGCAGTGAAGAAACCGTGAGCAGACCCTGTTAGTCTCTGCCCTTGCTTAGCCAGCTGGGGGCATGGGAGAGATTTTAAAGATCCACTGGGGTAAAATCATCATCACATTTCCTTTATAAATACACTGATAGCTAGAATCTGTGGCCCTTCGATGTTATAGGTGTGTTTTTTTTTTTTATTTTTCCCTGAAAAATGCTGCTGCCTTCTTGAAAGCTGTGAGAGATCCCTAAAGCTTGCCAGGCAGAAAAACTCAGGGAGCTCTCAAAGGATGTTGCTGCTTTTCCCTCTAACTTCTTACAGTCTCTACCTTTCCTCTGTTCTTTTTTCTTTCTTTGCCAGCAAGGCGCTGTGTGCAGTCTTCTGTGAACCTTTGTGGGCCAGATTTCTCCCAGGTGCCTTTTTTCCTCCTCAGTAGCTGCAGAAGAGGCAGTGGATCTGAGGGGGAGATGTGTTTTATGATTTATGACGCTTTATAAAGTGCATTTCACAGCAGGATTGACAGAGCTGGAGACTGAAGTCCACCCAAGCCTGGGGATGCAGAGGTGGGAAGGGGATGGGTCTGCCCCTGGTGACAATCCCTGTGCCTCGGAGCCACCTGTGGAGAGGGGACATCTCTGCTCACTATGTCTTTGCTTCCCTGCTCAAACTGCAGCGAGAGAGGGGGGGTTAGTGCCAGGTAAGCCCAGGACCTGTCTCTGAGAGCTATTTTGAGAGCAGCAGTTCATTTTACATCACTGCCATCTCTCCAGAAGTTAGGGCTGGTGCGTGGGATCGAGCTCTGTTATCTAGCTGTTGATCTAAAGCCAGGCTTATTTTGACAACCCCACCTCTTCCTTCATGGGCTGCCTCCTTGATGGCCAGAGTGTCAGCAGAGTTTCAAGGTGTGAGGGAGCTGGGCTTTATTCTGTGTTCCCTTGGAGCTCACATGCTCCGTTAGATACTTCAAACAGGGTTCTTTCCCACGCTTCTCCCACACTGGTCTCTGGCTCTGCTCCTTTCTTGCCTGTAGCCTCAGGGCTGCTGCTTGAGAGCCATCTATTTATATGGCCCTCATTTGTCTTAGTCTCTTTGGCACTTATATGGCTCCCATTGGCCCGGAACCTGAATGCTTCCCAATCTTTAATATATTTACCTTCACACAAGCAGACACACGGGCATACCTGTGAGGTCAGGAAGTCCCATTGCTCCCATTGTACAGATGGAGAATGTGAAATGGTAAATGGGGTAAACTGGGAGCAGGTGGTGGAGGAAGGCTGCTTATAGAAAATGGCATGACCAGAAATGGTTCATCAGCCACAGCGTAGTGATGGGAATGCAGTTGGTTACACTTTGAGACAATACAGGTCTCCCAGCTCCTATGTGAGTAGCGTAGCCAGTGGACTATGAGGTCCTAGTCATGCCTTATCCATCTTCTGACCTCTTGAATCTTGATTTAAAATATTTTTGTCCCAGTGATACAATTTCAGAGTTCAAAGTTTCTGTTGAATTGCACAGCTGGGATGGAGATGGAGGTTGGAGTTATCCTGGCCTGACAGTGGAAGCAAAGGATCTCTTCATGGCAGAACTTCCCACTTGCTCATTGGGTTTGACGTTCTTGTAGGGGATTTGACCCCCTATTTCCAGTCGCCCCAAGGTGGGGATGGGCCCAGCAGTGTAAAACACAGCCAGCAGCTCAGGGTTTGCTTTGTTTTGCTGGAGCACTCTGTGAACAGACTGTCTGCTGGGGCAGGAATTTTTTGGCAGCTCATACCCAACAGCACTGTTCCTTGGCAGTGGCTTTCCGTTAGCATTTCCCAAAGATGGCAATGAAGCCAAGTGTGTCTCCAAACGCTTTGCAAACTTGAACAATTAGCAGTGCCTTCAATATATAGAGACAATGCCTGTTGCATTTAAGGAGCTAAATCACAACCCATTGGGGGTGGGTGGTAACCCCAGTCTTTTGAAGTCAATGGTGTCTTCTCCCACTCCTAAAGTTGAGTGCGTACAAAGTGTTTGGGCAAGCATGAGCCCAAGCCATGTGCCCGGGGCCACTGTGGGCAAACTGGGAGGGGGAGAAGTCAGGTGCCTGGTTCCTGGGCCCATGCCTGGCCAATAGACCACGGCGCTTAATTAGCGTGGCAGCTGTTCTCCGTTAGCGAGGCTTTCCTTAGGCGCCTGCACTAATGTTCTTGATAGCAGCTAAGGAGAAAAAGGAGGAGGAAATTGCATCTATATTTAATTAATACTGCATTCATATTTTATTGCGGAGAGCCCTTAGGTGCAGGAAGATTCTCAGTGAGAACAATTGCTTTCGAGTGCTGGAGCCATTGTATGGTGCTGAGGAGGTGAACTTTGGTTTTAAAAACACCCTCCAATTCCTTCCAGGGTAACCTGGGAAAGCCTGGAGACCCTCTGCCACTCACCTCTCGGCCTCAATCTGAAAAGCAAGTGGCAAATCTGCTGATAATTCATATTTGATTAGCTTTAATATCTACTAATATTGTGAGTGTGAGAGGTTTGGTGGGCTGCAGACAAACATCGCACTGATTATTTTTTCCTTTTGATAAGCTGCCAGGCTCGGAGAGGTTTCCTTTCTGATTCTCTGAGTGTAGTCCCCTCATCCAGCTGCATGCTGTGTTCCTTCTCCTCCAGCTCTGAATCCCAGCAAGGAGATGCTACATCTTGTTAAAATGGCCATCACGTTCCCATCCCGCGTGCTCAGATTGCTGTGGGTCCAATGGGGCCCATGGGGCTGGCAGGGTTGTAAGGTAACATGTGAGAGATGGACATTTGCTGGAGTGGCCTTGGCCACTTTCAAGGCCACCTGGAGGTATCAGCTGGGTGTGATGGTGCATGGAGCAGATGTGGGGAAGCCGGTGGTGTTTTCACTGAATTTCACTGAATTTTTTTTTAGGGTTGGAAGGGACTGTAGAGATCATCTAGTGCAACTCCCCTGCTGAAGCAGGATTGCCCAGAGCTGGAGCATGTCACTCAGGACTGCATCCAGGTGGGGCTTGAAAATCTCCAAAGAAGGGGACTCCATGACCTCCCTGGCCAGCCTCTGCCAGGGCTCTGCCACCCTCACCCTAAAGAAGCTCTTCCTCACTTTGTAGTGGAACCTCCTATGTTCCAGCTTGTGCCCATTGCCCCTCATCCTGTCACTGGGAACCCCTGAAAAGAGTCTGTCTCCCACCTCCTTCAACTCATCCTTTAGATATTTATAGGCATTCATAAGGTCTCCCCTCAGCCTTCTCTTCTCCAGGCTCAAGAGTCCCAGCTCTCTCAGCCTTTCTCCATCAGGGAGATGCTCTGATCCTTGACTCATCTTCGTTGCCCTTCGCTGGACTCTTTTTCCAGTAGCTCCTTCTTTCTTTTTTTGTGGGTGGTGTGAGTGTGGCTGAGCAGGAGGAAGGAGTAGTGGCAAAACCAGCTCGTGGCCATTGCTCCCGAGGCTCCGACAGCCAAATGGCCTTTGAAAGACTCCGTGTCATAATAGCCCGAGCTTCTTAAAAAAAAAAAAGATGTGCACACCCTTCAGGCACCGTTAAGGATCCCTGTTTCACTCCGTTAGATGTGGTGTCCTTCTGCTTCTGCTTTGCAAAACACATCCTCTTCTCCCAAAGGTTGTTATACTCCGCGCTTTGCATTGGAAGAAAAATATGCCGACAGTTGTTATCCAAACAAAACTCGGTGTGATTTCATTCTTAAATCCTCTGCCTTCTCCTTTCACCGATTCCACAGTTTTTTTTTCTTGGCAGTGTCCAAAATTCAGGGAGAAAGGAAAAGCTGAAGTCAGAAGTGTTTACAGAAAGGAGGGTTTCTGCCTTCCTGCAACTACAAAAGAAACATTTGTTGCCTCAGATAACTCCTAAGCAAACTGCTGTCAAAACAATTAGTGTTATTTTTCTATTATTCTCCTATTTGAGAGTAAATAGCCATTTCATGAATATGTTAATTACCTGGTAGGTGCAGGAGATAAGTGGATGGTGTATCTTCACAAATGATGATAAAGCTTCTATTGTATACAAAATTTTCCAACAATGATCCCCCCCCCCCCCCAAGTACTTGGGGTCAGGCGATTGCAGCCAAACCAGACCCATTCTACTTTGGAAACTTAAAAGATTTAACAAAACTCATACCGTTGTGCAAATGAAGATATTGTTTTTTCCTTTTTAAGTTCTTTTTTTAAAAAAAAAGCAGGCGGGGGAGCAGTCAGAACTGAGTCTCTACAATAGCTGAGCATTTAAATCCTGGTGTAGTTTTGTATTAAGTTTTAAAGGCTAACAGAGAGGTTCTGAACAAAAGTAATATACACTTACCTAAGTACTGCAGGGTGCTGTGCCTGTGGACTATTAAATACGTGGTGTTTTAAAATGTAAAGTGATACTGGGTTATTTCCTTTAAATTGGGCTGTCTACAGGGCAGAAATTATTTGTGAATTTATCTGTCAGTAGGAACTGCAGGTTACTAGATAGATATGTTTGTTTATTTTTTTTCAATCATCCAAATATTTATTTTGGTGAGAGTGTGCTTATTTAGGCTCTGGAGAAGCAGAAAAGTGTCTGCTTTTCCTTTTGGAGATGTGTACATTTAGGAGAAAAATTCAATATTCTGCAAAGTTGAATGCACCATTGTGCCAGATAATTAAAATGTAAATTTAAGTATCTATGCCTGCTTTGTGATTTTTTTTTTTTTAATACTTTTAAGTTAGTTGTCTTTTAAAACATGTGGTCAGCTGTTGTATTCACATATGGTCAAATGATCAAAGTCTGAACTCCTCTCTAATTGTCCCCTGCTGCTTGTCTGCTCTGTCCATGATCAAGGCCTCAGCAGGTGATAAGAAAGGCATGAGAACAGGCTGGAAGGAGAATGAACTACTGAGGGGCCCAAGCTGAAAGAAATAAAGACTTCCAGTACATCACCCTGACAGTAAAGAACCAAGAAAAAGTGAAGTCTGGTTAGTTCTTATTTTTTCTTTCTTTCTTTCTTGCCTTTTTTTTTGCTCACCAATCTGCATGGATTTTTCTTTTTTTTAAAGGCAAAATGCAAATGGGGTGGCCTCAGTGTATTCTCAGCTCATATAAAAGGCAGAAGCAAACAGCCTTTTGCAGACATGTTTATTTACTTGCTAGGAGGAGGAAGCTGCTAAGTCACACAGTTTATAGTATTTCACATGTTTGTGGAAATCATTGCAATTCTTTTCACTTGTGCTTGTCATTGTTTGCCTGGAGTTCACTTTGCCAGATGGTTCTTTATTGTCACTGGTGTCCACACCTCGCTCTTGCATCACTTCAAGACCAAATGGTGTGAAGAGCTTTAATACTTAGAGGATTTAGTAAAAGTAAATCCACACTTTGTGGAAGGTTCATTCTCAGCTATTCAAGCAGGTCTAGCGCTGATTCAGAGAGGGAGTAGCTGACCCAAGGAATGAAGAAAGGGTGAAATAAATGGATTGTCTTTGCCATTCCTGTTTGTCCCCTGCTCCCTTGCAGTCGAAATGCCAATGGAAAATTAAGGATAAATATCAGATTTAGAACGAGGAGTTAACAGTTAATGAAAGGACGGTGCATTGTCAGATCCCTGCCCCCGCCCCCAGTCGCTGTAGAAAACAGTTGGCTGCATTTCTTAAGCTAAATTTTCTTAGCCTTGCAGTAGTGTATTTGTATGCATCATGTTTCTGGAACCACGTGAGGATTAATTTTTTACATGAATTTGCATGCAAATAGAGTACTCCCTTTTGGCTTCTGTAGAGTCGTTTCTTGATGTTTGCAAACACTGTCACTCAGATGCAAGAAGTGCGATTGCCCCATTTTACAGATGAGGAGGCAGTGGCTGGCTGAGAAAGAAGTGGGTAACTTGCAGACTGTCGTTCAAATATGTAGGGTTATGGGGGAATTTATATTTCATTATTAAAAAGAGGTTTGAGTGCCCGTTTCTCTAATTTTGCAGGTAGCTGAAGGCTATTTGTCCAAGTGAGTGCAGCAAGAAGAGTAGAGAGAGCGAGTGTGTGTCTCTGCATGGAAAAGGGAGTGTTTTAGCAGGGGGCAGGTGGGAGAAGATTTAGAGGTTATTACAGAAAAATCCTTGCAGTGATCAGGCTATTTGTGTGTTTGTAAAATAGACAAACAGGTTAAGGGGGTATATCTGCAGAGGAAAGAGCACACATCACAGCTCTGCTGCGGTCCCTACAAGGAGGCAGAGTGTGGTCAGCATCCTAAGTAGGTTTTTTTTTTTTTTCTGGGGACAATATGGCTAACTCCAAAAGGTTCTCCTCCTGGGATGTGTGGGTTTCAGGTAGGACATCCCTTGGAGCCAGTTCCCCATGGCAGAAGGGGAGACATCTCATAACTTTGATGCGCAAGGAGGGTGGTGGAGAAAGAGGAATACAATCATGTCTCTGCACAGCGCAAAGGGTGAGAAGGACTTGAAACAAAGGGTTTGGAGCATTTTGACCGTGAAGATTTGTGGAAGGGAGGGCCCCAGTCCTGCCGGGAGCTCTGCTGGAGAGTGTCTGCCTCAGCAGTGACCCACAGAAGTGCAGTGCCCTATGGAAATCTCAGCCCTTGCCTTCCCTCCCTCCCGCGTTCCCTTCTGGGGAGTGAGCTGGTTCCACTTGGTCATGCTCAAGTGACTTCCTGAGCTGGGGTCGGTGGAAGTGCACCGCCAAGGAGGTGAAGTGCCCACCACAAGCTACGTTTAATGCAAGAAGCAGCAGAGCTGTTTGCTTCCCAGTGCAGCAAACAGAGAGAGGCTGCCGTGTGAGGGCAGGGTGTATCAATGAGCTTAGGAGGCAGCTAGAGGTTTTAGGAGGGGTGGGGAGGTGGAAGGGATGTGGTGACAGAAGAAAGAGGAAGGGATAAGCCAAGCAGGCAGTGGCACAGTGCTCCTTTTCAACTGATAATTCTTCAAAGGTCATAGCAAATGCAGGAACGTATATTCCTTATGCTTTGTTTGCATGTTCAGGCTTGGTTTTTATAAAACAAGCGATGTCGGGCTCTCAGGTTATCCAAGCTCAGCTTGTTTACCCAACCCATGCCTGATGTAAATGGAACCTGAAAGGATAACGCTGCATTTCTTGTTTTATAGCCCAGGGTGCCTGGAGAGCAGGCTGTGGAAGGAGCCGAGGCCTGGCTGCGGCAGCATCTCTACCTTGATGATTCCAGCTTCTGAACTGCAGTGCCAATGATGAAGGTTTTTGGTTTTCAGGCGAGTTGTTGCGTTTGCTCTGCTCCTCTCCAGCATTCTACTGCACCCATTCAGCTCCAAGTTAAATACCCCTGCCCTGTTTGGCCTGTGAGATGAGGTTGGGGTTTGTTGAGTTCCTGCCTGGTGAGTCTGGGTATTTCTCTCGAGGTGGGTTCAACTCCAGCTACTTCTGTCTTGTGCCCTTTGAGCACAATGTCAGAAAAAGTGGGGTGGGCACACAGTTTCCTTGCCCTTGTGCTGGTATCTAAGATGATCTGTACAGTAGGTGGGAGTTAACAGAGCTGAAAATCAGGAATGTGCCCTGCTCATATCTCACACCCCCCATGTACTACTAGAGCCATCCCTCTGTGGGGTGCTGCTGGCTGAGGGATGATGTATAACCTTTCTGTCAGGATTTGCTATGCCCTCGTGACCTTCCTGTAAATATTTATTGTCTAGAACATCTAGAAGTAAGAAAGAAAATCTACTGTGATGGGGGACATGCAATAGGAACAGAGGCAGCCAAATTTAACCAGCTTGCACATTTTATCTTCTGCCATTTGGTCCTTTGTTTCCTTGTGAATAAAATTGACAGTGTCCCAAGAAAGCTACTGAGAGTCACCTTCACTTCTGGGACTTTCTAAGCTGCTGGGACCTGCCTACCTTCAACACAGCTGAGAGGTTTGTTATTCACAGAGAAAATCCAGTCTTGGTCATAGACACTGATGGGAAGGTAGAAGTGAATTCCACTTCTGTACTGGTAGTTTTTATAGAACAAATTGATTTCGTACACAACAATATTACACAGCAATGCATTGAAAATCCTCAAATTCTGGTAGAAGGGTTGAGAGGCAGTAGATGAAAATAAGTGTTAGTCTTGCAGAATTATGTGGTTTGGTGAGGAGTTACTGGTCATAGTAAGAGCAGATAAACTCAAATATTCTTATTTTTATATTGGTTCAGGTACCTTTACTGGCAAAAGCTAGCTGTTCTGCCAGCCCATGGAAAGTTCCTGAGGAAAGAGCTCTCCACACCTACTGCTGCTGATAATTAGTGTCATGCTGTTTTCTTGGAAAAAGTGTTTGGATGCTATTTTCTAGAATAAACAAGTTAAAGTGGTCTGCAAATAAAATAGATTCCTCCCACTTCTCTCCTTCCCCCATGTACTCATAATAAGTGGCCGAAGGGGAAAAAAAAGAAAGAAAGAGATAAGTGGTTGGGTCTCACTCCTGCAAATGGTCAAGAAAATTACAGAGCCAACAAAATAAATTTCCAGCTTTAATAGTCCACAAGCCCAAGGAGTTCTGTACAGCACTCCCCAGGGGTCAAAGCAGGCTTTTAATCTCCACAGTTCTGTACAGAGGATGCATGTGGAAAACAAGAAGTTTTTTGACGAGTCACGTGCTTTGGGAGATTTGGGATCAACAGGAGGTGTGTGGTTTGTTTTCTCTCGTAGCTGTTTCAGCTGGGAGCTGTGAGCAGCAGTTTTAGTGGTAGGAGAGAAGGTGCCAGGCTGGCCTTCACACCCCCTGCTGTGCTGTACCTCTTGTGATGGGGTGGGCTGTGGCACAGGCAGCCCACCACCACCTCCCAGCCCTGTGGGTAATACTCATAGAATCATAGAATGGTTTGGCTTGGAAGGGACCTTAAAGATCATCCAGTTCCAGGTTTCCCTGCCATGGGACACCTCCCACCACAGCAGGTTGCTCAAAGCCCTCTCCAACCTGGCCTTGAACCCCTCCAGGGATGGGGCAGCCACAGCTTCTTTGGGCAACCTGGGCCAGGCTCTCACCACCCTCACAGCAAAGAAGATCTTCCCCAGATCTCATCTCACTCTCCCCTCTTTC
>BJBW01006888.1:0-15317 GCA_004320125.1 Scolopax mira
CTGCATTCTGTGCCCCTAATCACAACCCTCTGGGTCCTATCTTTTAGCCAGTTTTCAATCCACTTCACTGTCCATTCATCTAACCCACAATTCCTAAGCTTAGCTATGAGGATGCTGTGGGAGACTGTGTCAAAAAACCTTGCTGAAGTCAAGGTAGACAACATCCACTGCCCTCTTCTCATCTATCCAACCAGCCCTCACAGAAGGCTATTAGGTTAATCTGACATGACTTCCCCTTGGTAAATCTATGTTGACGACTCCTGATAGCCTTCTTTTCCTTCATATGCTCTGAGATGACACTCAGGATGAGGTGTTCCATTACCTTTCCAAGGATGGAGGTGAGGCTGACCGGTCTGTAATTTCCTGGGTCCTGCTTCTTGCCCTTTTTGAAGACTGGGATGACATTGGCCTTCCTCCAGTCCTCATGTACCTCGCCTGTTCTCCAGGACCTTTCAAAGATGATGGAGAGTGGCCCTGCAATGACTTCTGCCAGCTCCCTCAGCACTTATGGGTGCATCCCATCAGGACCCATCAATTAGAATGTATTAGAAATAATCAAAGTTCTATTCCATGGGAAGTACCAATATCTTAAAAATACTTGTTCTGATCCACCGTTATAAAGGAGAATTCATTATATCTCTGTTCAGAAAGGAATATCTGAAGAGCTTAAGAAAATGTCAATCTTCCTGTCTTAAATATGAAATAGGATATCCAAGATCACTAAATCACTCTGGAACACCCAGGATTTTGGTGTTTCCCAAAACTAGAACAGTCTGCCAACTAAAAATTCTATTAGAATCCACTAGGATTACAATAATGTAATAGCATGTAGGTCAAACTGATACTTGAAGCCATGGCTGTGTTTCCACTGTGGCTCTAATGTCAAACTTGAAATAAGTCTGAATAAGAGAATCAATTAAAGCAAGTTAGAACACAATAATTTAGAAGTTAATCTCACAGTTTTTATATTTTTTTAAACAAAACTTACCCTTTTGATGTCTTTCCAAACTAGACCTCAGAGGCCTCTAATAGAACAAGAATCATGTTCTCTTCATTAAGATTCATTAAATATCAGTTATAAAAAAACCTAGCTTGCTAATAATACCTGGCAATTGACTGTACCGGTATAAAATCTTGTACTTATGAAGCTTCAGTGTAGTAGACTCAGTTTCCGTGCTCAACATATTCCCTCAGTATCCTTACAGAGATTTCTAGAGGAATAGTATTAATTATTTTCTTACAGTAGCCTTACATCTTATTTTCATCAGTAAGAAATGACAGAGCTAGATCCTGAAAGGTGCTTAAGTCATTGTTGGTTTCATTAGATATTGAAAAAACTCCACTGCTTGCAAGATGTGTTCCCCATCTTCAAACTATGGGGTTCATATTTTTCACTATACTGATTGTAATCCATGAAGTAAAAAACTACTGTATCACAAAGTGAATTAACGGGAGATTCCTAGGCATCATCAAGGAACAAAAAGAATTATCATGGAATTTCTACTAGAAATATGATCTCATAGACAGTGAAGACAAGTAACCTGATGAACAGTATCTTCTTCCACTAACTGGTGCTGCTGCTTTGTCAGTCTACTGTATTGGTACAACACAAGAGCTAGAGAATTCCTATTTTTCTTTTTCTTGTAGCATAAGTGTCATGGAGGGAATGGGCAATCCAGTTTCATACTGTGCTTGACATCCTTGCTGCTGCTGCTGCATCTTTTGTGTGCCTGTTCTGGCCTCCAAGCTTCTGTCTCATAATGTTTCCTGAGCTCTTGCATAAGAAAGGAGATTTTATAGAGAACTGCACATGTTCAAAACTGTCCCTTCGTACAAAACTGCACAGCCCATGTCTTTACTGCCTGAAGGGCAATGTAGACCTGATTCAGCTCCAAAAGTCAGCAAAGTCCTTCTTGTGACCCTAGCAGGAGTTGAGAGAAATATCTACAAATGATGATATATGTATTATATAATAACAGTGTCAGCTAATGTGTCTTCCTTCATATATAAACTGTCTGTGTACAGGCTGTGTCCTTTGCAGCAGTGAAATGGGCAATATGATGCACCAAGGAGGTTGGCTTTGGGAGCATAGCAAAAAAGGTATCAGGAACAATTTGTAAGAGTACTCGCCATTAAAAGGTTTCTTTGGCTGTGAAGTGACAATTTCAATCATTTTGAAATTTGCACATAAATATACTTGTCTGTTAAATGTAACATTTGAAATACGGAAAAGTATCATTTCTAAAAATGCAGAAATGTAGGGGGGAAAAAAGGAGACATCTATTTCCAGAAATGTTTTCAGCATAATGAGTCTATTGGAATCTTTCAACCATAACATGTTATCCACTTAATAATCCTATCTGGTTATACCAACTTCTTGTATAATAGTGAATATGATTTTTCAAACTATTAAAATGATGCATTTTATAGTTTTTAGCTGACTGATTTTAAATGAAGTGTATTCATGTTAAGGAGTTTTTGAATATCTGTCACTATGGAAATCTTCAAAATAGATTATCAGGTAAATTAAAGCAGCAGTAAAGCATCTCATCAAGCAGATATTCCTCTTTCAGCGAGTGGCCACTTCAAAATTATATAGAGGAGGGGCCAGTTCTGAGAGTGACTTTTCTTATATCTTCTTTACATTATATTATATTGGGAGTCAACTGAACTGTCCAAGTGTTCTGGTGTACAGAGACTTCTAGGCAGTCTGTGACTGAGATAGATATTGTACTTTGTCTCAGTGAATGAAAACCAATGCACATCTACACATCTGTTTGCACCTATATGTGTTCTCTTGTATGTAATTTTACACAGAAGGTATATGTACTTGTAATATATACACACGTGCTTTTATATGTAAACAGGGTGTAGGTGTGGGTGGGTACATACAGAGGCACAGACCCTGAATGTGTATAGATGCTTATTATACTTTTAAAGTACTATTTCTTTAAAATCAAAATTAACAGACGTGTGTGTTGTTAAAAAAATATAACATGTATGTCCATAAAAAATTTGTTCCTATATTTTAAAGATTTTTAATAGGAAAAAAACTATATAACATATTGCTGAGTGCCAAACATTTTTGACATTAAGAACTAGAAATTGAAATAAAAAAGTGATTCTAAGTTTAAATTCTGCATACGTGTGTGATTTTCTTTAGGTGATGAGGGAGAATATGTAGAAATATTTTTTATGGAACTTAGAGTGTTTTTCTAAAGAATGGAAATTTTAAATTAGAAACAGTCTTTCAGTAGTGGTGAGTTGTTTGATTGTTATGCTATGCTTCTTAATGTAGAACTTTTTCTGCAGTAAAAGGTTAATTAGTTGGGAAATGAAATACAGAAAACTATCATGAATGAGATGGTATTAAGTCTGCTTTTTTACGCCTGTCTTCTTGTCTTGTTCTAGAATATAGACTCAAAAAGGGCAAAGGTGCCCATGTAATTGGACATTCCTTAGCGAACTGCACTGTCTTGATTCATACACACAGTGGGAAGTAAATGGATTTAATTTCCCTATAGAATATTACAAGCTTCAGTGGGTCTTTATTTTTATTTTTTTACAAGAACAGTGGAATTGCTCTCTGGTTAAACTTTGGTAGGAGTGTGTGTGTAAATCACAGACTTTTCTGGATGTTTCTAAGTAGGTTTTACTGAGAGGGTAATTTCTTACTCCACAAATTCCATCAGAGGAATTGATCAGAGGAAAGCAGGTAATCCGTGATAGCACATTGAGCTTGGTACTGTATCAATCCCATTCAAGTCTTAGAAAATATAGTATTTAGCTCTTTGCTTTATGTATTCTGCATAAAGTAAAGTTTCATCACCTCAGTCCATTGCCATATGTCACTAACCCAGCACAAACCTCTATAAAATATAAGGAAAACGCTGAAATTATGAAAGTACTTAGAGCCTCAAAGCATTTACATATCAGCAACAAAAGCTAGGTTAAAGTTGGCAGAGCTAATACCTGGTCCAATTTATGTCAACAGCTATGTCTTTATATGTGAAGATGTACAGAAATACATAAAACAGATAAACTTGCACATATACAAGCATCCCTTCTCATGTACTTAGTTTTCAGTTTTAAAATCTCTTTCCTTCACTTCTTATCCAACTCTTTTCAGTTCTTTCCAGATTTCTATAATTTTGCCCTCTCTCATCAGTATCACTTAGCTGTAACAGGGTGTTAGCAAGAAGAAAATGTGAATTTTAGCTGAATGTTAGGCAATTTCAGAGTTTTAAATTCTTATGCAGGTATAGTCTTAATACACTGAAAACCTTCATTCCAAATGTTATTTTCATCAAGCAGAAAAGCAGAAATAGGACTATAGTTAATCACAATTCAACTTGAATTCTGAATATTGAATGTTCATAATTAAACTTCCTAAACAATTTATAGAGCCCATAATAATTACAGGAATTAATTTGTGAAATTCTTTAATTAAAAATTATTTTGGCAAATTACAACTCAATCCTGAAAATTTTGAGAACACAATTTTTAACAAGGTATTACACAAGTTTTTTCAATGCCTCAAACCCTTTGGTTTCTTCAGACTATATACAGCAGCTAAATTTTGATTGTAACAAGACAATTTTTAGTTCAACACAATTTATATTCTGTACTTTCATATATATTGAAAGTTAGGGAGAGATGGGCAGAAGTACGAATCATAGAATCATAGAATCATATGGGATTGGAAGGGACCTCTGGAGATCATCTAGTCCAACCCCCCCTGCCAGAGCGGGTCTACCTAGAGCACGTTGCACAGGAACTTGTCCAGATGGGTTTTCAATGTCTCCTTCTCTCCAGACTCCACCACCTCTCTGGGTAGCTTGTTCCAGTGCTCTATCACTCTCACAGTAAAGAAGTTCCTCCTCATGTTTAGGTGGAACTTCTTATCCTCAAGTTTGTGCTCATTTCCTCTTGTTCTGTCCCTGGGGGCCACTGAGAAAAGACCAGCCCCATCCTCCTGACACCCACCCTTTAAGTATTTGTAAGCATCGATAAGATCCCACCTAAGACTTCTCTTCTCCAGACTAAAAACACCCAAATCCCTCAGCCTTCCCTCATAGGAGAGATGTTCCAGGACCCTAAACATCTCTGTGGCCCTTTGCTGCATCCTCTCCAGCACTTGCCTGTCCTTCTTGAACTGGGGAGACCCAGAACTGAACACAGTACTCCAGATGGGGCCTCCCCAGAGCAGAGTAGAGGGGCAGGATGACCTCCCTTGACCTGCTGGCCACCTTCTTCTTGATGCACCCCAGGATGCCATTGACCTCCTTGGCCACAAGGGCACATTGCTGGCTCATGGCCATCCTGATGCCCACAGGTCTTTTTCCTCAGAGCTGCTCTCCAGCAGGCCAGCCCACAACCTGTACTGGTGCAGGGGGTTAATTCTCCCTAGGTGCACCACCCTGCATTTGCCCTTGTTAAATTTCATTAGGTTTCTCTCCGCCCATCTCTCCAGACTGTCCAGGTCTCGCTGGATGGCGGCACAGCCTTCTGGAGTGTCAGCCACCCCTCCTAGTTTTGTGTCATCAGCAAAACTGCTGAGGGTACATTCCATCCCTTCATCCAGATCATTGATGAATATATTGAAGAGGACTGACCCCTGGGGAACACCACTTGTTACAGATTTCCAGCTGGATTCTGTGCCCCTAATCACAACCCTCTGTGTCCTGTCTTTCAGCCAGCTTTCAATCCACTTAACTGTCCGTTCATCTAACCTACACTTCCTAAACTTAGCTATGAGGATGCTGTGGGAGACGGTGTCAAAAGTTTTTCTGAAGTCAAGGTAGACAACACCCACTGCCCTCTTCTCATCCATCCAACCAGTCATGACATTGTGGAAAGCTATCAGGTTATTCTGACATGACTGGATTTCCCCTTGGTAAATCCATGTTGACTACTTCTGATAGCTTTCTTATTAGTTAGTTCTTATTAGTTAACATTTCTTAGGGACCTGGGACCACCAGATGGAATATTAAATAAAGGCCAGCCTGTATAAAAGAAAGGGAAGGGAAAAGAGGAGAGTGAATAATTGAATAGGCGAATAAAGATTTAAGAAATGTATGAAGTGGCTAGTTGAATAAAATGTGTATTTACCCAACTCCGTTACATCTGCTGCACTTAATGCACAATTATTTAGATCCAGATTCTTGCTGTTGGGTTTCTTTCCCAGTTTCTCCATGAACTGGTTAAACCTCTGCTCACCAGATGGTGACTCTGCTTCAATAACATGATGTGAAAGTCCATCTGAGTAACAAAGAAATAAAGCCCTGGTTACCTTTGCTATCAACAAAACGTGTAAAACCTGCCTGTGGCTGTTGGGTGAAGTCTTTAGGAATGAACTAAATATGTCAGTAAATGAGGCTATATTTTTGATCAATGTGGACTAGTAACTTGAGTGATAAAAGCACTATTGAGAATATCACTACAGAGCTCCTGGTGCAGAGTGAGAGAAGAATCTCCTGTTGCACATCTCTACCCCACCATATGCCAGTGGCATTGGATGTTCAAGGACATGAAATTCACGTAAAACTCTGAACTGTAGCTTTTCTGGACACACAAGTAGTGTAACCACCTGCACGTGCCTGCACTGTAGCCACACTGCTGCAATGCAGCCTGAATTCAATCCATTAGCACTGAGTGTCCCTGCAATTGTGTGGTGAACCTGCTGTTTCCTTCATGACACCCTGTGTTCACTTTCATACATCGCCTGTGTAAGGCAGTTCCTGCTTTTCTTGGCTTTCCAAAGCAATCCCCACTTACCTTATTCTTCCATGCAGTTTATACAGCAAGGAGAATTGCATTTACATTCATTGCTAAACCCTTTAAAAAATAAAAATTTCATCTAATGGCTATAGCTGGAAAAAAGCAACCAAAAATTACACAAAATAGCAATTCTGCTCTCGGCAGCTGCTGCCTCCTTGTTTGCCCAAACCTATCCAAAACTCTTAGGAAAAAGGATGGAGTTCTAAGCCTCACCTTCCAGCTCCTTTTTAAAACCAGCCTCATTTTCTCTGGTGTGGGTGTAAAGATTATTCTTGTGTGTGCAAAATAACATACACGATGAACTTCCCTCCCCCTTCCCAGTGTCAAGTGGCAGGAAACATCTGCTCCTGTTGTCTTCGGATCGCTTTAGCAGCAGGATGGACAGAGACCAATCCTAAATCCAACACGCCAAAGCTACTGCTCAAAGCTTGGTTTTGAAACCAAATAAGCTGTGCCACTAATGAGCTGACTCCAGCACTGACCTCTCACATTGGAAATCAAGAGAGAGGGGACCCAAAAGCTTTATCCCTCCTCAGCAACATGGATCTCACTCCTTGCTTGGCAACTAAAAAAATCAGAGGGCACATCCTTGCTAGTGTTCCAATCGGAAGGAAATCCTGGCTAAAGCATAAACTGTGGGTGGCAAAATACAGACCTTTGGCCAGCAAGGAAAGCAATTGATTTTCTATGAAATTAAAATATATAATATGCACACATATTTCATTATTGTACCAGTATTACCTTCAGAGAAATCTTGCTTCTCACTCTGATCATTGGCTCCAGAGTTGTTTCTTTCTCTTTCTTCGGTTTCCCTTCTGTTCTTGCCTTCAGATTTCCCAAAGTCAAAACCCCTGAAGAATTTTTTGATGGCTGAAGGCTGCTCTTCTCTTTTTTCAGGAGAGGACTTCTTCCCTTGGAACTGTTTCATAACAAAGTCAAATGGGGAACTCTTTGGGATGTTCTCTTCATGCTCATCTTGGCAGCTCTGAATGTCATCTTCCAGCGGATCAGCAGACATAGAAAGAATTACACAGAATCACAGAATGGTTGGGGTTAGAAGGGACTTTGGAGATCATCTAGTCCAACCCCTCTATCAAAGCAGGTCCACACAGAGCAGGTGGCACAGGAACGTGTCCAGGCGGGTTTTGAATGTCTCCAGAGAAGGAGATTCCACACCATCTCTGGGTAGCCTGTTCCAGGGCTCTGACACCCTAAAGTAAAGATTTTTTTCCTTACATTCAGAAGGAATTCCCTGTGTTCCAGTTTGTGCCTGTTGCCCCTTGTCCTGTGGCTGGGCAACCCTGAGAAGAGCCTGGCCCCATCCTCTTGACAACCACCATTTAGATATTGTTGAGCATTGATGAGATCCCCTCTCAGCTTAGTTTTTGTAACATTTACTCTTACTTACCTTCTCTCATAACAGCAGATTCCCTCTGTGCTAATATCAGAAAAGCACTGTTTAGTAGACCAGACTCTGAATTCATTTCTCCTCTTTCAAAAGGAACTGGTAATGCACAGCAGACATAATGGTCCCAGTCCTCAATGGTACAATGGTCCCAGTCCTCAATGGTACAAGCATCACCCTCTGCTGCCTTGTTAATGCAGACTGCCCCTAAGGCCATCCCACCTGAACACTAGGACTAACCTGCTGCTTCCTCTATCATTTCCTCCCCAGGTTCAGTTCATAGTTTTGTGGCCACATTTAAGAAGCCAGGCTGAGATGTCCCTGTTCTGAGGGGGTGCCAGGTTAAGTTTGACACCAAAATGATTCTTCATGCCAAAGGTGAGTCCAGCAATCTGGATGGTAAGAGGAGGAGGTGAGCAACAGGGAGTACAAGGACATCCTTGCCTAAACAATGTCACACGCTCCCAAGCTTGGGGTGGAACATGCAAACAAAACCCCATTAACCTCAGAGCAAAGCTGAAGTGCAAGGAACAACCAGATACCACAGCTATGAGCACCAGGAGTGGGCCACTGCTGGGAGAAAACAAGCCCCCCAGGTAACTTCTCTGGAACTGAACTTCTCTGGTTCAGTAGCAAAGTGACCTCGGTTTCAGTGACTAACTCACAGGTAAATTAAAGTTTGACTTTATAATTTATACACATTATTTCCTTATTTCTGTTTATACTACAAGCTATAGCATCATCCGGTGATTATGAAGTGGCTTTTTTTTCTCAAAACATTCATTTAATGATCTTTCTTTAGTTTTAATTCTAGCATCTGCCTGCACATATACACTTATAATGGAGCAGTCATGAAAACTAACCAGGCATTCATTGCTTTTTGCTTTGTGAGGACTAGGTGGAAAAGCTGTGTATCGAGCCCTACCATGTGCCACTGACTGCAGGGGGGATGACCTGTGCCCAGACCTCGGTCCTGTAATACCCCAAAGCTCCTGAATGGGTTTCTGTCCTCACACGGATTCCCCCTTCCCCAGTACAGACCTGCACAGAGAGCTCATGACAGCATATGGATGAAATTGCTGTCATCCATAGAATACACAAACACGATCATTTTAATAACCACCAGTTATATTGAATGCCACTGGCATCAACCTTCCAAAAAAGAGAAACACACGGAGGAGTATCAGAAATCCTGTGACTTGCACAGATAGTTTTAATGTTATAGCAAGAGTCAGGTCAGAGGGAAAATGTCAAAATAAAGCAAATGCAGTTTTTATATACATATACCTTGTGTGTATAAATGTGGGTATATATACTGATTAATACAGATGATTGTAAATTTTCTTATTGTGTTGGAAGTTATCTGCCATGATACCAGTGTTCAAAGGCAGAGCACTTACAATTACGAAAAGCTGATGCATTTTTTAAAGTCTTGCTCTTCAGAGCCTGTCACAGATGAACTTCTTACAAGTACAAAAATGATACAAAACAATGTACAGAGCTGGACACACACATTTCCTGAGCTGTAAAGCAATGCTGGTTACCCTGGCTGTGATTTCATGCTGTAGAGTGGTAGTATTTTAAACAAAGAAACATACCTGTCTCTTCCATCGGTGCACTTGAGGATCTCTCTCACGTTTTACAGTATGTTCAGGGCTTGCAGGAGAAGTGAGCCATGACATGCAAACAAAACCTCACTTCTTTCTCTAATGGGACTTGCCACGTAGTTTTCTTTCAAAAGTTTCTGTCTCCATCAGTTTGAGAGCAGCAGCTCTGCACGAGGGGTTTGTCAGATCTTTCCTGATGCCTCTGTTCCTCTCTGCTGTCTCCCAGTGTCAGCCAGCGGTCCCTGGCCTCTCTCTTCTGGGGACCTGTGGAGAAGTCCATTTAAATGCTCTGATATATCCCAGCTTAAATCACTCACAAAGCAAAATTAAGGAAGTACAGCCCAGACTTCGATACTGCACGAGTTGTTGTTAGAAGAGGCTGAGTCACCTTATAGATCAGGTTACAAAACTACCTGAAGAAAAGCTCTTTGTTTTCCCACCCCTTTTGTCCATACTGGTCAGAAACACTGGAGGAGGCTGAGCAAAGCCCTGCTGTCAGCAGGAGGTTGCACATAGTTCAGTAAGAAAAAGGAATACAGAGGACCAGCACACTCCTCTTCATTTTAGGGACATGGGAGATGTGAGAGGAGGGAGCACACTGCATCATCTGGCACAATCTGCTCGTGGGCAACAGCATGATCCAACATCACGATGAAATCATCAGATACACATATACATACACCAAACTTTACTACACTTTCATCTGTCTCTCTGCCCTAAAATCTGGTTTCCACGATGGTGAATGATACAATTTCTATCATAAACATCCTCATGGCCTTTTATGCTGAATCTCTTTAGCTTTGATGATTCTTTTTAATTTATGGGGTCTTCACTTTTGTAAGCCCAAACCAACCAAAGTCTCGTCTCCCCTCGTGTGGCGAACTCTCTGCTTCCCTTATCATTTCCTGCTTACCCTTTGTCTGCACTTGCTGCAATATAATTTATACTTCCTTAAACACAAGGGACCATCCACTGATATGTATACACTAAAGACATCTGCAAACTGGAGTGCTTTTGGTGGGGAATAATAAAGTTGGTCAACAAAACTAACGACTCATTTGAAAGCACCTGTTTTAGTGGCCAGCCCAGCCCAAACCATGACGAGCAGACACCAGCCACGAGGACAGCCCTGGCTCAGTCTGTCAGTGATTCAGATGGGGTGGAATCAGGCATGGGGTGCTGCTGGGAGCCAACAGGAGAAAATTAAAAGAAGAAAAAATTAAAGTGAACATCAGGAAAATCCCCCTGCCCATGCAAGGTACCGTGCTAGGAAACATTTACAGTAGGAAAAAAGGCACAAAAACACTGGGATGAACTGACTTTCCCCGCAGGAATGGAGGGCACATTTCTATTCCCAAACAGAGAGGGTTTCTTCAAGTCAGTTTAAGAGTTTTCTGACACCAGGAGTGTCTGTCCTGTCCCAATTTCTGAAACCAGCCTACAGACCTAAAGATCATCTCCCTATGTGCTAGTTCACTTCATGTGTTCAGGCATCCCAGCTATGCAGACTATTGAAAAGCTCTGTTGGTAAGGAACTCATGGAATTTGACAACTCTTTTCCACTTTACTTGTGCTTAATATGATGGCTGGAGATGAAATGGAGACAAAGCAACCCAGGTTTGTGTACGTGTGCCAGGCTCTGCTGGCCCAAGAGACTCGATGCCCGCTGCAGTTCAATGAGAACATGGAATGGGAATATCTGATAATCTCTGCTCCCTGGAACTGGGGAAATCCTTAAGCACGTTAAGCACCAATTAGAGTGGTTACACTGGGATAATTCGAATCCTCTGACATCAGTGTGTTAGGTGAGGTACTGCCCATTCAGAAAGTCTTTCACCACTTCAGGCTGATGAATGATAGTGAAAATACCTCACGGTACCATGACAGCATCTCTGGTAGAAGGGAAATGTTGTTATGCAGTGACCCAATTTCCTCTTTCCAGGAAGGAAATATTTACCTTTTTTTTTTTACAGCAGCTATGAGAGACGAGGGGACAGCAAAGTTATCCCCAAAACAGGATAATTAGTGAGGAGGCTACACTGGGCTGAAAATAGGAGCTTTACTTTGCAGTAGGCCCAGGCTCTGCTACCAACACACAATCTATCACGACAGCCAGGCCCAGACATGTCGTCATCAGCTCCTAGACTGGCCCTTGCTGTGTCAGTCACTGTCCCCTCCATGGCACACTTCTGGACATGTGTCCTGCTCCTGCCCTTGTGCTCCTGTGTGTCTGCTTCTTGCAGTACGTGATGGGCAGCACAGGGCAGGCTTAGCTTTTGGAGTTTAAAAATAATAAACGCCCTCCCCTTTCTATCCAGTTAAATGGTTTGTGACCATCTGCCGAGTGCTCAGTGTCACACTTGTTTATATCCAGTCTTCCCTCTGTGGGGACCTGGGGCAAGGTTAGGAACAGAACCAATTTTGAAACAAAATAGTTAAAGTTGCACCCCACACAGCATCCACTGGTGAGAGATTAACGTGGATTTTTGTACTTTGCCTCATTGTGACTCCTTAATCCGGCATATATTCCAAAGAAATAATGCCATTAGAGGATTAGTGCTACAAGTTCATTTGAAAAAAAGGATTTGTAAACACTGAAATCCTATATTCTATGTACTTAATCACTGAGTATCATTTTGGGGATTTCCTCTCCCTTTAGCAGTGTCTCTTTCAAGGAAATCCAAGCAAAGTAGCACATCTGTTCTGGATGGCCCTTATTACCCAAGAAAGGAAAACAAGACCCCAAGCATCTAGTTAAAATAACAGAGAATCTAAACACGCTGGACTAAACCCATCCTTAGATAGAATTTAATGATTTTGGATACTGATCTGCTAGGTAGTTTTAATATTCAGAGTTCCTGGAGCATGTAGTAACACAGTGACTCCTGTTTGTTTCAAGACAGTTCCCTTCCCAGCCAGCTTTGCTCACACCCAGCAAAGCCACCTTTCTCCTCTCCCTGGGAGAAGGAGCCTGAGTCACTGCCATGTTATTTTTTCTCCCTTTCCTTAGCACATTTCTCTGCTGCTCTTTCCCCTTTCTGCCCGACTGTCCCTGCCTGCAGCAGCCTCTGTGGGCTTCTCCTGCTCTGCTCGATTTGTTGCAGGTCGAGTGGGCAGTTGCACAGGCCGAGACATTGCTGGGGGTGGAAAAATGCTTATTGCCCCATTGGTGACTTTGCCAGTGCCAGGTGACTTGTCCTTGGGCCGTGCTGACTCAGAACACGTGTGCTGCTGCCAAATGAGGGTAGGGGAAGAGTGGTCTGCTCCAGTACCAGGTTCACTGCCCTCATCTTTCCCACATCAAACTATGGCCTCCACAGCACTTTCCATTCTCTCTCTCTCCTGCTCTGTCCCTTCCCTTCATCCTCCGACTTTAACCTGGTTCTGACCCTGTATAACTGAGGCAGCAAAATTCTACCCAGCTGAGGAGCCTTCAGCTGGCACCGATGCGATGCTGCTGGCACCACAACATCTGTGTCATCTACTGATTTGATGTTGACTCTCAGGCAACTCACAAAGCAGCAGGGATGGGCTTTAGGACCAGACAAAAACCTGCAGAAGAGACTGCACACGATGGGCTGGAAGGACCATTCCCTGAGGATGAATGAATGGATGCAGCTGCACTCAGTAGCAGGAAATGCTCTGCAGAACTTGGGGTAGGAAATATTGCTTGAGTTTCCAGGTAGAAGAGGGCAGAGTACTGCCATCTGGATAAATACTTCTTCCTTATATTCTTATACTCTCAGGAATATTGTGCAAGATATTGCCAGCAATACCTTGGAGCAAACTCGTTCCAGATTTCCCTGCACTGAGACCAGTGTGCGTGCCTGAGGACTCAATTCAGTCCAAAGTATCTGAGTATCCTCATCATTTCCCACAAAATAAACATCCAACATTCTGATTTTAATAAAACATCAGCCTACAGTAGTTCCTGAGGCAGCTGTTAAAAATAGATCTCACTGGGTTATGAAAACTAAATCCAAGCCCTTATTCTGTATTTATTTACAACCACAGACTGATCATGGGAGGAGCTGAAGATGCTCTGAGAACATCAGAAACCAGCTAAAACCTGGGGCTCAGAAACGCTTACGCCTCTGAGGAACCTTGAACAGTCCCCCGAAGACTTTTCATGGGTGGAAAGACTGTGGAAGCTTTTGACATTTCCTGGTACATTCACACTTTAAAACATGACAAAAAGTGAAGTTACGGAGCTGTGGTGCCAGCAGGCAAAGGTGGGCTCTGCCTGACCTGAAGGGGTTGCACACTTGGCAGGACAACCTTTCAGATGCATGTGCTGGATGAACTGGTTGTGAGCAGAGATGTGTGACGGCCCCTGTTACCACTGATTTATTACTGCTATAAAAATGTCAACCTTGCATATACCAACACGAGCTGCTAAACATAGAATTCTAAAACATACCCTTTTTATCACTGCCAGAATTTACCTTACCTACTATAAAATAATAGCAATTATAAATACATTTTTCCAACTACTATCTCGTCTTGAACATGCCTAATTTCCATAATAAGTGTGACTAAAAGATCTATCCCAACAAATCTGTATTTATATCCACAATGCAGGTATTTTTAACACCCTGGTATTAAGTTACTCTTTTTTAAATGGAACTACACAAATACAAACTTAATGTTTCGTTCTCTATTACCATATACTGGTCTGATGGAGAACATTTTCAGGTTGGAAAATTCTTTTTGGTTGAATTTATGCCAGGATTAATCCCCTTTCAGTTAATCATTCACATGAATGGGTAATCTGCAGAGTTCATGCAAGGCCTGCAAACTATATTAATTACTAGAAACCTAATTAGAAATCAAGAGAGTCAAAGGATCAGTGTTACTTCCATAAGGTACCATCTGGTACAATGGGTCTGGATAGTTCAGCAAAACTCCCTATTGCTTTCTGCAGAACTTCAGCCTGAATATGTGTTGCCAGAGAGGGCAAGTTTATGCTGATAGATGAGCTGGTTGTAAAGCATTTTTAGGGTCATCCTAAATGACAACATCCAAGCCCCTGTATTTCTAGCTGTTACTTCAAAAGTTAGTTCAAAAAAGAATATTTACTCAACAGTTTTCTTTTTGAATAAGATAGAAATGTAGTTGTAATTTGCCTTTCCACATTCAATCAAAACCCCTAACTCCATACGCAGAGTAATGAAAAAAATCTCCAGACAAGAGAATATGAAAACCTGTAGAGAAGTGGGGCTTGGTCTCTTCTCCCAAGTCACAGGCAATAGGACAAGGTTGGAACTCGATGATCATTAAGGTCCCTTCCAACTCTAACCATTCTGTAATTCTATGATTCTAGGACACTGCTTCGTGTTCAAGCTCATTCTCTGGATTTGCAGCCCATCACTCCCAGACTTCCCAACCATCCATCAGACCACTCTGTTCCTTCCCTCTGCTGCCAGGTGTGGGCAAGCTACTCTTCTAGTTTAAACCTTTTGGGGGAAACATGGAAGGAAGCGAGGTTTTGCTAAAGAATTTGATATTTCTGAACACAGATTTAA
>BJBW01006888.1:15388-59032 GCA_004320125.1 Scolopax mira
GTATCTTGCTTCGTGAACTTCATCAGGAGAAGAAATAAGGATTATCACTCCTTCACAGGTTCCTCACTTATGACAGAGAGTGTTTAGAAACAGTGGATTCAAACCTGCTTAGACTCTGGTAGAGCAGGTTCTCTATTTAAACAAATCCATTCCAGCATTACATTTTGGTAAACAAATCTTGAACTGGTAACAAAATTGTCTAATGCAATTTTTTTCCCTTCCATTTCTGAAAACCATCAATCCCACCAGCTGAGCCATGTCTGTCACTGATTTTGTCAAAAGAGAGCAAAGAAAGTTCTGACCCAAATCAGTGCAAACAAAATGTCTAGTGACAACAGTAAGACTTTATCTACCTTAGGGCATGAAGCCAATTCCACACTGATAACCTGTTCTGACACTTCAGGAATTGAGACAGATGTGACATTAGCTGACATTTCTTTTTAAATGAATTGAGAGAAAGATTCTCTGTGTTGAGATTTTAATTGAGCTTTAGAACAGTACAGAAACTGCCAAAATATGTTGGGGTTTTGGTAGCACTCTTCCAACGCCTTGTGGTCTATGATGAAGTGATGATGTTCTCTTGGGGCACCCTATACTGGATGGGTAAATCCCAGTTTTGAGATTTCTGCACTGGTTGCAAGTAGAGGTAAGTAACCCCAGGCAATAAATCTGGGTAGGAGGGTACAGAAGGTTGTGTGACTCCAGCTCCATCTTTCACACTGGTTCATATCTGGTGTCAGTGGCTCAGGCTACAAACACCCGATACTGGGCAAGAGCTGTCAGGCTATGGTTATCCCCTTTGCACACAGGAATCTGAGTGTCGGTGTTTCCCCAGATTCCTCTGTGAAAGGAGATAACTGCACTGTCCTCAACCATCTTAGCAGTGACAATAATTGACAGACCAAGGCCTGGATCAATTTGAGATACTCTACATTACTTTGTTCTATTCATAACTCATCTCCTGTGTCCCTCTCTCTTCCTCCTCTGCTGCTTTGCCATTTTTCCCATTGGTGAAACCAACCAGCAGAAACAGGACTGCTGAGGGACACACAGACCATAGAATCACAGAATTGTCTAGGTTGGAAGGGACCTTTCAGATCATTTAGTTCAACCATCAACCTAGTACTGACAAATCCATCACTAAACCATGTCCCTCAGCACCACATCTGCCTGTCTTCTAAATACCTCCAGGAATGGTGACTCCACCACTTCCCTGGGCAGCCTGTTCCAATGCTTGATAACCCTTTTGGTGAAGAAATTTTTCCTCATATCCACCCTAAACCTTCTCTGGTGCAACTCAAGGCCATTTCTTCTTGTCCTATCTCTTGTTACTTGTGAGAAGAGGATGACCTCCACCTCTCTACAACCTCCTTTCAGCTACCACTGTATGATTCGGAAATAAAACCCTGCCTGATGCCTGTGAAATCCAGTCAAGAACAACTAGATTTTCTCCAGAGAGGGACCATTAAAGCATCTTTATGAATTATGGTTGTCACACTTCACTACAGCACACAGCAATCCTGCCTCTGTGCCAGAAATCAAAGGCTGGATGTCAGGGGTGTTGTGAAGCAGAAGAACTTTTTCCAAGGCTGTTACTCATTACATTTCAAGTCACAGGCTTCTGTAGTCACAGGCTTCAGTGGACTCAACACAAATGAAAATTATCTTTAAGCCTAGAATACTCCTTTGAACCCTCGTCTTTCTGCACATGCAAAGATTTGGACAACCACATGAAAATTATTCTCAGGTTATTTTAGCTGGTCCCTAATTATTAATATTTTTTTTAAAGACAGGCCTAAAACTATTTAAAAAAACATTTTAAACAATGATCCTGGGTGAGATTCTCTTCTTTAAAAAGAAGGTCCAGACAGCAACAAAATAGCCATGAAAGCATTTGCAACAAAAACATTTAGGGAGTCACAGTCACTTTAGGAAAAAATTTAAAAAGAATCCCACATTATATCCTACAAATGGATTTTGTGTTATGTTATTTAAAAAAAAAGTTTGTTTTCTGTAAGGATGTGCTGAACTCTAGCACAATTACATCCCTTTGCTACTGATAACACTTCCCTGAGAGGGGAATTGGGGGAATGATTTCAATAGGAATGGGTCCTTTTTCAGCAGGTTTAGGCACTGTGTTAGAATTTGAGAGAGGACGAGGGACAGTTTTTTGTTGTTGCAGCACATGCTTAATGAACTTTCAGCAGGTGAACGAGAGATAAACAAACATCAACCCTGACGTCCCATCAGCTGACATGGATATTAGAAGAAAATAACCCCTCCCTGATATTTTAAGATCTGCCCATGTACCAGGTATTTGTTCTGAGAGCTAACTCGCTGAGAGTGAGAATTAAAGAGTAAATTGCCAGCTTGAGCAGTATAACCATCTGATCCCTCTGTTAGCCTCACAATGTGCTTAACAGGATTTCCATCCTCTAGTCCCCCCAATCCAATGGGATACACAGCTCTGGGATAACACGGTTCTGGGAAAACTGCCTGCCAAGGGTCAGAAGTACACCCTCTCTAAAAATCAGTATAAATAGGTAACACCATGCACGAGAATTAGGCAATTGTCAACCTTTCTCTCATATTTCTTGTTGGAAAGGGAAGATTTTAAGTGAATGCATCAAGCATCTTAAAAGCTAACAACAGCTTAGCAGGTTAAATGTGAAATAGGTTTATCAGATCAGTGTGGTGCTCTTCTTGTAATTATGTTTTTACAGCCTGGGTAAGGGATGGTATTGGAGAAGGGCTTGTGATGTCAGAGTGGGTAGGGCTTAGAAGCAGGGATGAGGGCTAATCAAGCCAGTTCAATTTGTATTTAAAGTAAAGTCAGCGTTAGTTAAGACAGTTTTTGACATGTTAATCTTGATGTGTTTTAAAAGCTGCCAATCACATTACTGAGGCAGCTTGAAAGGAAGACTTAGAGTGAAGGCACACACTCTTGGACGTTCATGGTGTCTTCATTTTACCCAAAACTAAGGCCTTCACAATAGATGTAAGTATACACAAAATAAAAAGTGTTATTTTTTAATGTAAATGGTGATGCAACATCTGCTAAGCAATACCAAGCGGTGTACAATTTTTCAGATTTTGATGGGAAAGACTTATCTCAGGATGGAAATGGGGCAGATCAAAACAGGCTGCTTCTGGTGTTTTTCTCTAAGAGCAGCAATTACTGCAGAGGGTGAAGTTAAGAATTATGGGGATGATACAGAAAAAGCAAAATATGTGACTAACTATGTTTTGATTTCTCAGCAATCTGCTATATACATTCTTATGGATAAATAATCCTGCATATTCAGGTGGAAACACAGTATTTTTATGACATAAACTTGCTCATTTTGGAAAAATTTAAAGATCTATTTCACAAATGGAGGATTTTACTTTGGGAAGGCTTGACATCGCATACTCTAGAAAACTCTGGCTACAGACTGAGTTGCTTTATGTACATGCACAAATGTTTCTTTGTCTTGTCTAACCATAACAACAGATTCTTTAAAGCTAACTGGTTGCCAATACATATAGCTTAATCTTTGCATGAATTTATCTTTAAGTACAATAGAAAAACCTTAGTATTTTACAGACACTTCCTGGAGCAGTGGATTTTCTCAATCAGTTTGCAATCAGAATTAATCTATCATCACACAGACATATTTGGCTGGTTTACTCTGATGTACCTACATGAGATTTACCTAATTAAAATTTTGCTGGTGTGCGTAGCCACCATAACAAACCCCAGCACCAGCAGCTCTGTGGAACACCCATGTATGTGGTGTGATATATTTTGTAGAAAAAATATCATAATGTGATGAGGGTTCCTTACATCCTGTTATATCTGAACATGTGGGCAGAATTAATTGCAGACTGAGAAAGGCTTGGGCACTATTATACTGCCTTTGGAGCTAAAATTTCCAGTTTCTCAGTTAGAGAATATGTGAATTTCTGTATCTCCCTGGTGCCCCAGAGATACACAAAGAGTGATAGAGGCAATTCTGACTTGAGTCATTTCATCATGCTCTGACACTTCATCTTGGAGCTAAAAATGTTCTGTCTTTTCAAGATGCCAATTCCTGAGTCTGTTCACAAGATCAGGTGTGCAATTTCACATGTTAATCTCACAAGGGGGAAAAGTTTGTATTAAAACCTGCAACTTCACATATGAGTTTGGAAAATAACAGTGGGTTTAGTATCTGGCATCTATGACAAATATATTTTAACATACCTTTTTCAGATGAGTGTGTGCTGTCTTTTGTTTTGTAGTAAAGGTAGGTAACCTGAAATGATTAATGATAAAAACCTGCACCATCTTGTTTTACCATAGTAGTATAAGACGCATCAAATGCAGTTTTCTGTAGGATTTTGGGAAGTCCGATGGATACTGCTGCAATATTTAATATCCTAACTGAAGAGGGAAGGTATTCAGTTCAAGTTTTCTAGATTCAAACTCTTAGTTAGCCAGTGAAGTTAAAGAGTTGTTAAACAAAAATAGGTTTAAATAGCCTTCCTAAAATTAATTCCTCTTTCCAGTACCTGGTTTCTTTTGGCACTGGAAGTGTTGTCATTTGCACTAAGATTTCATGTTAAAGTGAAACACAAATCCCACTAAAATTTAACAGCATTTAATTTTAAAATATCAGCCCTGCTCTACAATCATGAGAAAGCTTTCCATCGCAAGCCTTCCATTTCCAGTATTTAAAAATAAAAAAAGAAAAAACTTATTTTTATGCTTTAAAAGGAGAAATTATTAAAAAGTAAAAATTACAGAGTCTAGTTTCCCTTTAACTGATCCCACTTATGCCACATTCTTTCCAAAAGAATCAAAGACAAGAGGATAATGTTTCCAATGTCATCCCCAATTAGGAAATAAATCCACAAGGAAAACAAATTACATCATGCTTTTAGCTCCGTGTGTACAACCGATGTAAAAGAGAGACTCATCCCTTGTAAACAACTTCTCCATGTACCAGTTTATCAGGATCCAGGGTGGGTGTGCAATGTTACACACATACATGTGCATCCACACACTTTCTCTGCCAGAATCACTATTTTCGTTAGTTCTTCCTTAGTTATTTTACCTAAAGGCCATGGTTAAGCACTCGGTGAGATCCCAGCTTTGGGTGCTGCCAAAAACACAAGTGAATAATACCAGCAGGGTGGTTCTGCAGCAACCAGTGCTGTGGTTACAGCACGGAGCAGAGAGGGAGATGTGCTGAGCACAATTCCCACCTCAGCTGCTTGCTGCCCCATATCCCTGTGCCTTCGGTGCTGTATCTGCAGCTTCTTTCCCCCCACCATCTGTCCATCTCACCCCATAGGCTTGGAGGGCTCTTGGTGGGTGTTTGTGCTCAGCACCTTTGGTTTCAGTCAATGCCTTAAGGTGTGACACACAGGAATAAGAGTTTCCCCTTGCCCCCAGCCATCCCAGTGGGAACAAGATGCACTTCCATTATAACCTAACAGTTCCTGAAGGACTGAGTTTGCCAAAACTGAGCCTTGATTTCTTCCTGAGGCCGGTGTGTTTGAAAGCAAAGAGTGACTCGCTGCTTGCAATCATCTTACCAATTAGCCAGCTCAAAAATGGTGAAACATCCATGTCTTCATTTCGTTGTAAAGGCGTGTAACGCAAACTCTGCTGGCTGGCACTCACAGTGTAAATATAGTTATTTGCCTTTCTTTAGGGAATGTATCGTTCTCAATCCAGTTTTAGGATTACACTCTAATCTCAGTCTCTGAGCTGTCTGTGCCCACGTATCTAGGATTAGAATTTTGTCCTACAGTCTCTCCAATGGTACCTTACTCCAATTAGGATGACATATTTCATGCTCCTGAATGACCTACAGTTGCTAGAAGTGGCTTCTTGCTTTCCAAAACTGATTTATTTTGCTTTCTGGGGGTTCTTGAATAAGTACAATCTCTAGCTTTATGACCCCTAGCATCAATTTAGGGCAAGAACCCTTGATACTATAGTTAATAACATTAGAGTATTAATAATATTGTAATATTTATCTATTTTTTAAAACAGCATCTGATTTCTCAAGTAGCCAGGAAAGCTTTTTCTAAAATGAGAGCCAATGGAAATGAGACTACGTATGAATTAGTTCATGTATTTCACTCATAGGCACATATACATATGTATATTATATGTTCAACTTATTTCTCTGACACAGATTTACCTGACCATTTTAAACAATACTCAGCTCCTTCCAAACAGTCTGTGGAGCCACTGCAAAGGTATACTAAGCATTGCTTTTAAACCATGCTAATTCCATGTGTTTGATGTACATAAAAACAGTATTAGTTACTGAAATCTTAATGCAATTACCTAAAAAAAATGTGTCTTCCAACAAGTCTATATTATACATAAGACTATATTTTGCCCATACAATTAATATTATAGATACACAGACTGCTATAGACATTTTGAAACTGCATATTGCATGATTAGATTTGCAAATGCTTCTGGTTCATGAAGTTCATGTCTTGCCACTTCTCATCTAATAAATTGAGACAGAATTAGTACTGGGTGAGTGGTTCTGCCTGCTGCCAAGCAGGGTTTGCTAAGGGTAAGACTCTAAAGGTAGAGATTAACTTGTCTTCATCCCTGTAATGTGCTGTACAGCCAGGATTTGTGCAATAGGATCAGAGAAGAGCCATATACGAATGTAACACTGGACAGCTGGTGTGTATGAATTTATATCAACCCTGATGCAAGATTTTAAGCTACTCTCACATCCCAACTAATATATGTATCAGAAATATACTTTCCCTGTTCCCTCAGAGATTGTTTTTTGCTGACGTTGGTTTCTAACGTGCTAATTTTTTATGGAAATAGTATGATTCTTAAGTATCCTAAATTTGACCTGCGACCAAAACCCCAGCTAAGTAACCAAAAAAGGCGTTTTTCCAAATGGAATAACAAAGATTAGTCAAGTTCAGTATCTCCTGCTGACACAGGGTACATACAAGTCTTTAAATTAGGTTAATAAGCTGACTATCCCGCCTGATCAATTCTATACTTTCCTGAACAGGAAATTCAGGGAAATAAACAAGCAATTTAATGCAGATGACATATACATACAAAATGTGTCCTTTAAGTGAAGTTTACACCATGTTGATTCTAATATTCAGCTCAGGAAAATAGATTAGAATTTTGGTGGAGATAACAACTGAAAATTTTTACCAAAGATACCAAAGTTATTTCTACATATCTGAGAAGAAATCCAAGCTAAATTGGATAGGATTGACTGGCACACCAATGAAAAAAAAAAAACAAACCAAACCAGAATGACTTCATGGAGCAACCCCAGTGAAAACCTCTTTAAGGAATCAAACCCTCCCTTTGGCTCAGGATGAGCCAAAAACTGGGTCAGTGGAAGCACTAAGCTACCGCCTTAGTGGAAAAAGATATCAATGAACTTTCAAGTCATATTATCCCATGACTTTTAAAAATACTGCATCTTTTCCACATCAAACTAACAGGCCAGCTAGTCTACCCCTGCAAGGATAAGTTGCTTCTGTGATGCACATGGCCTGAAGTGAGGAACGTTGCCCGACGTGATGCTCTGTGAGTCTTGGTTATATAGTGGATAATAATCTATTAATAAATACAGAACGAGTCCCCTGTGGATGCTGCTGGACCCTTTCAGCCATTCAGTGAAACTGCCAGCATTTAAAAGAAAACCTCACTTTAAAAAAGAAGAGATTTAAAGAATGCTCATAAATAGCTTCTGCTTCAGCTCTGAAAAGAGGCTATGTGAGAGACTGTCATCAGGGAGTATAACATCCTTCCCATCCAACACAAAATCCAGGCTTGTTTTGGGAACTGCAGAGACTATACAGAAGACAACACAGGGATACTGGTGCTACTGGTTTCTACTTGTTTGCTGCTTGGATGTTGGTAGATGTCTGCTAGAACAGGCGGGACACAGGGGATCCCATGGGGAAGTGGTGGATTTGGGTCAGCATGGGTCTTTTCTCAGTAGGTTTTCCATGATTCTACACTTTGAAGTTGTATCAAATAACTTTAGTCAGAGGTGTGATTTTAGGGGGGAGTTGAGTGAGGGGTGTTACTACAGCAGTAGAAGTGTAGAAGTGCTAGGTAGGTCTGATAAAGAAAAGTGTCTTTTTAATTGTATGTCTTTTTCCCACCCAGGGACAGCTTCCCCAAAACAAAATGCATTCACAACTGTGATTAAAAAAGGGGATTGAAGCACTGTGAAAAAGTGATACAGCTTGTCAGTCATCTGACAGACAAAACTTTGTTAGCATTAATATTAGCTTTTAATTTATGATTTTTTTCTGATTTACTAGAATAAAAAGGTTAAAACTTTTAATTTTTTAGGTCTATCTGGACCTCTGCTGGTTGCTTTGCACCTTCATATTCTCTCGTCAGGTGCAGGCTGTAGGGAGGTTAACACAGAGTTTAAAATTACAGCTTTGTTTTCCAGAATATTTAACACTCAGCCACTCTCTCCATGAGAGAGAACCACCTAAATGGCTCGAGTGGACCAATATGGTATGGCAAATGCCATCATCCCACTTGCCATCTATTTTTTTGAGCTGCTGTAAAGTTTAGTTCAGCACTAAATCGCTTTAGGACTGAGCTTTGAAATGCTTTAGCAGCTCAGAAGCACTTTGGCAGCTCAAATGCTCTTCATGAAGCACCCAGCGCCCTAAACGGCTTTACGTCTAAAGTATCCTAAAAAAAAAAAAAAAAAAAAAAGGAGCTAAATAGCTAAATGGAAACATGGCCAGAACAAAGGACACGGTGCTGTTCTTGGCTTTGATGGGTTTGTCTGCTTCCAGGGAGACCCGGCTCTTGGCCAACACAGAATCTAGCATTTACAACATTTACAGATGTAAAGGATTTTTTATTTTGAGAGAACACCAGCGGTGTGGTCCAAGTACAGTCTCCACTCTTAGACTGAACTTTTATACTTTTGGAAAACTCATTTTGAGGCAAATGAAGAAGAAAATTCAACTTCTTAATTTCAACTTACTTTTTTAAAAAATTAAATCATTTGGTGTGCAAATTTAGTTTGAAATGAATATACAGATGTCCTTGCTCCCTTCGGAGCTGGCCTGCTCCCTCTGCCAACCCCTCAACTTAAGCATCCCATACATGATAGTTTTTTAACATCCAGGCTGTAGGTTACAGGACTTATTTCCTTTATGACCTGCACCAATAATCCTGGGCAGGGCACACTGGGGTTACTTATTGCCCTGGTATCAGGATCATTTGTAATGTAGTCACCTTCCTCTTTGGACAGACACAGAAATGCTCACACAATCCACTTCAGTGATGGCACAGCTATTTGGCTACTAGTTTTTAGTCTAGAGTTCTGTTTTTCAACTGGCTTTATTTACCTGTACATATATGGGTAATTAATCTGAGCCTTGCTGGTTTTATCACTGTTTTTATCACATCACTACAAAGCATGTTCTTTTACCTATTTTGCTTAATTTGGCACTTAGGGGGCTGATGTCATTTGGAACAGCTTATTTCTACCATTCCTTTCTATCTATATTTCACTTAATTTACAGTAGACAGGGCTCCAAACTATTACAATTCCAAAGTTAAACTGAAGATACCTGTCTTCCTAAGCATGAGCACGTCAGTTCTCAGGGCTGCTGTGATACATGAGGCTGCAGGTAAAAGACTTTGCCTTAATTAAATCATTTCAAGCAGCTGATATTCCCCAACATCCTGACTTTCCTTGCATAGTAAGACCCAAGGACACTGAACAACTCGGTATAAATAAGTGCAACACTTGCATTGTCCTGAAAATGGGAAGTTTCTATATGGTAATTAACCCAATCCACAAGCACTGAAAGCTACAGCTGTGACTGGCAGAAGTCCTACCCGCTTATCTGAGAAATTAACCTGTCTAAAACCTGCTCTGGTTCTGATATTGTTGAATGTCTTATACTTTTCTTTGGGCCTGCTGATTCCGTTCTTTACAACAGAAAAGCTGCTGTCTCTTTGCAGCATGACTCCACGAGATCATATGAGAAAAATATCTATCCTGGGGGAACAAGGAACACTAGAAGAAAAGCACTTGTACCGATTAGCAAGCGGCATGGCAGCAGGAGGTAAGCAGGAAGAAACCTGACTGTGTATTTGTTTTAGGATTCCTAATATCTGTACAACATACAAGAAACAGCCAGCAACAGGCTTAATGTCTTTAAAAGGTATTTGAAATTTATCTCAGGAATAACCAATCTCTTCTGCTTCATAGTGCTACATGAATTACTTTTAATTGTAAATTGTCCTTTCGTGCACTTGACTGTGCACATCCTGTTTATTTTTACTGCAGTTTGATTGTATAAATTTACATTATTCAAACGAAGCGGTGCAGGGGGCAGTGGAAACATCTTTTTTAGTTGCTGCTATTAAAAAAAAAAAAAAAAAAAGCATGTGATTTGCTAACTTACACTAAAATGCTGGCACTCGAGGAAAAAGCCCAGTTTTTTTTCTGGTAAAGTGATACTGCAGACAGGATTCTAATTTCCTACACTGACAAGAGAACTGTATATGCTTTGTGTCAGAACTGCGGCAGCGGCAGGAGATGCTAATGAGGAATCAGCTGATGGCAGTAAATCCTCAGCTCCTGGGCGCGGGGCAGCAGAGAATGCAGACCATTCCCTCCCAGTTTGAGCCTCGACTGGTAGACAGGTATTTTGCACCACTTCCCTATTATAACACTGCAGTTAAAGAATAACTGTGTACCTGAGTATATCAAGATCTTAGATTATTCTTAACTAAACAATGCCCTCTGAGTGTATTTATGTGTCTTCTCAGAGATCTCTTACCTTCGACTGAGATGATGGCATCAGCTGACCCAAGACAAATCCATATCACGTCCCACCTGGGCCCTGCTGTCCCCCAGCACCCAAACATGCCAAACATGCTGTCCAACCGTGTTTACCCAGGCCCAGGTAATGAAGCCCTGTCTGCAGCCTGAAAAGCATGTTAAGGAGAAAGTAAACTTCCCCTGCTTGTATTTCACTGGGTTATCGGTAGTGTCAATAATCAGTTTTTCTTTGGAAAAATAGCCTCACTAAAAGAAGCAGTCTGACTAGCAGAGATTCTAAACTGTCCCAGTTTGAGTCTAAACACATCCATTTGAGCTTTTGTTAAATACACTGTTTTCAAAATAATTTGCATGTTTGTGTACTCTCCTTTTCCTTTTGTATTTTCCAAGCATTTTCACACCTAAACAGAAGGCTGTAGCTAAACTAAGGAGTCCAATCAACATCATTTTCTGCTACATTTAACTCTTGATCAAGATTGAGCATTTTAGTCTGTTTTACTGATCATATTCTTTAATCATAATATCACATGCCATTTTAGTCATGCAGGACAACTACAAGTCGTTTTAATTACAAGGCACAGCTCTAAGGGGAAGGCTAAACAGCCTTCAAGGAGCAGGTTTGCTTTGCTTAACTGTTGATTATTATCTAGATGTACTTCAAAGACACAGCTCTCCAAATAAAACCACCCTTCTGTCTCTTTCCTTTATGGATAATGGCAGGTTTACCCAACTACAGATCTGATCCTGCAAACACCCAGTACTGGACTTCGTGTTCCTACTACTTATTCCCAAAGCAATGAACACAAATGGGATTTAACTTGAAGTCACATCAGCTTCCTGGCGAGGCACATAGTTCAAGTCTTAAAAGGCTTTTTAAAGTGTCTCTGCATTGCTTTGGGGTTTGTGCATTCACCTGAGAAAGCAAGTGCATTTTCAAGATGTTTTTTCTCCCCTCCCTTTAAGGATACAGCTTTCTGCAACCAGAATCCATGGAAGCTGTGGCCAGAAGACAGGAACTGGTTCAAAAGCAAAATATTGCCAGGTAATCAATAACAAGCTTTGCTCTGAGGTACACGCCAGGATTAAGGCAACAACATCTGCTGGAAATTAGTGAGTCACAGACTTTTTGTGGGTTTTTATTTACAGTGATTGAGATAATTTCTCAAGTAACCCAGAGAAGCAGAAGGTCCTTTGTTATCTCTGAAGGTTTGAAGCTACTGAACTATTTGCTTGTCTCTATTCTGCTTTTAGCCTTGAAATGTTACAAGAAAAAGAAACAAACCCCTCAGCCTGATTAAAAAAACCAAACAAGCTACAAACTTCAGCCCCAGCCCTTGAACTCTGGATTCAAACACCCTGAAGTTACTAAAAGTCAGAAACAAATTCAAACTTTACAGCTGTGTGCTATCACACACAACACTTTAAGCCTCTAAGGCTGGGCCCTGGGGATGATTAGCTACATCTCCACCCTACCAGGGTGGACAGCTTTCCTAGTTTAACCAAATAGTTTGGATATCAGGAATGTCTCATAGTTATTTGTACCAGTTTCAGTGTAATCAGGAGGTGGTTAAGGAACCACCAGTGCCCTCCCTTCACAGCCACACCATTTCCCCAGAGGAACTCCTAATTCTCCTAATTTCAACCACTCCTGCACTGGGCTTCGGCACAGTACCGAGTGGCTGGAGGAGTTCCGTAATCAAGCTCTGCTGACTGGAAAGCTCAAAACACTTCTGTCATAATTCTCTTGAGATGCCTGCTCAGAATTTATCTGTTCTTTGCTCTTGGTCTTCCTGTGTGAGGGGTGCAGCCATTCAGTACTCCATTCTCCATGGTAAACCCTCCTTATCAGGGGCAGGAAGCTGGCACAGACCCTAGAGCATTGGCTTTACCCACCAGGATAAACACATCCATAGATAATATAACTCTAGTTCTTTATAATTTACAATATCACTGCCATTTCCCATTTCTCAGTGTAAATTTCTGATTGGCAATGTAAATCACTTATTTACTTTAGTCTTTGACCCTTATGATCCTGGAGACAATTTTCCAAATCCCAACTGAGTATAATAAAGCCTGGATTATCAATATACAAATAACACTTTTTTGTCTGAAATATTATCCAGAGGATAATATCCACAGAAGATTTATTCCCTTGTCCTTTTAGTTTACTGTACACATGTGGCAGCACATCAAATATAGCCAGGTTTGCCATTCCATCTGCAGTTTGTGATAGCAATATAGAAGAGTGAGAAAAAAAGTAGTAGTTTTGCCTATACAGTTATCTGAGTTTTAAGCTGCTACTGAAACAAAAAAGGTGGTGAAGGACCTGAGCTGCCCTAACTGCTTGTGCTCTGTGTGTCTCTTAGAATGGAAATGGAGATGAGTGCTATTTTTCAGCAAAAAGAAATGGAGAAGGCTCATCGAAAAGGGCTCCTGGGCCTGGAAGCACCTTTCCTTTACCATGGGATGCCAGCTAGTCCCATTGCTTTCCGTGGCAGGCACAGACTACCTGAAGGTCATCTGCCCAGCGACTTGTACGTTCATCGAACCACCCTGGATGAAATTCATGGCAACACTATGCTCATGGCAACCAGCCCATACCCTCCAGTCAGCACTTTGCAAAGGGAGAGGGGACGTCGAGCGGGGAGAAGAGCTGGAAATCACAAAGCTGCAGACTGTAGTGCCAATGGCATGAAGAACCAAGCTGATGACAAAGCTATGGACCCTGCTTCAGCTGCAGTGGATGATGAGAAAGAAGACAAGAAAGAGGCAGAGGTGGAGACACCAAACAAACACGAACAAAGCAAAAGCCAGACCGAGCCACCTGCAGTTGCCAAAAACTGTAAAGAATTTGACCAAGGCTTGAGAAAAAACTGTGCTACTCACGAAATTTCTGCTGAAACCAACAGCTGCAGTAACACAAATGAGAAAGAATCTAATAGCTCCTGTGCTGCTTTTGATGACAAGTACATGTACCCTTCTGCAATCCCGCTCTCAGCATTACCATATGGATTCCCAGTACCCAGCAACCCATTGGTACCTTCAGGTTTGTGAGGTTTCCAGATTACAGCTAGTGGCACGTTGATATTACTTATTTTTATTGATTTGCTCTCTTATTTCTTCCCTCTGTTTTAAGCAAAATTTTGGTACGATAGAGACATGGCAACTAAATGTAGAATTAATATGCTGCAAATAGTAATAACTTGGTAAATCCAACTCTGCAAAGGTAAACAGTGGTTTCCCTACCTACAAACTGGTGCTTGCTGGTATAATGGAGGTTTCAGCATCTTAAGTAGCAGTGCTTTACACAAAGCAGCCTTCTAACTGTTTCGGGCCTCTCTGCCATGCACTGTACCACAGTAGGATGTCATCCTGTCCCTCTATCAGTCCCCGGGGACAACACACCTGTTGGTTGTCACACAGGACAAGGAATTTATTAATTAGAGAAAACACACAGTAGGATTTCTATGTGGAGTGACTGGTACGTACCGTGCCAGCAGTAAAACAAAGAAGCCACCACAAGAAAACACTCCAGAATCTGCTACTATTGGTTATCTTGAGATTTTGGCATCCAGGAGTCCTGTATCTGTCTGTGACTACACACTGCTGTTAGTATATTAAGTTCTGGAGAATTTAAAAATTTCTTATGTTAACAGTCATTTCCTATTAATTTGCCAGCAAAGTCCTAACATTTGTGTTTTCTCCTCAAAGGAGCCCATGGCCTGATCCTGAATGGAGAAGACATGTCTTCCATTGAAGACATTCGCAAGTGGACTGTTGATGACGTACACAACTTCATCATCAGCCTCCCAGGCTGTTCAGATTATGCACAGGTGATTATAAACATTCAACACACACTCAGCCCTTTAGGAACATCTAGATTTAAAGGTCATCAAACAAATGTTAGAGGTTAACTAGTCCCTGAGCTCTCATAGGCATCATTCCGTTTGAAAAATGAAATATCATTAGAAATGTAAGCAAAGAGGTTGAAGTATTGTACATTCCTGGCAGTCTTAATAAAATCAACACTATTCTTACACTGGTAGCAAGCTGCTCACTTCCTAAAAAACCAAAAAGAACTAACTGACTTTGAAACATTACAGAGTTCCCACTTGTCGAGAACAAGTAGATAAGTTACAGGCAAATGTGCTGATATCCACACACCTAAACAAGAGACCTCATGTTGCAGTTAAGAGACAAAAATGAAGATAAAACACTAAATTTATTATCTCTTCCTTTTACTGTCTATGCCTCAGGATTAAGCATAAAAAATAACCTGTGAAGTTTGTTTTTGCACACCATGATGTGTTTTATCATTTCATAAGATATTTAAAGACCACGCTATTGATGGAGAAACCCTCCCACTGCTAACTGAGGAACATCTCCTGGACACAATGGGCTTAAAACTTGGACCAGCGTTAAAAATCCGCTCCCAGGTATGGTCATTAAATGTCTGCCAAAATGGCAAATCCCAGAAACACGAAAGAGCCAGAAGCGAACAGGATTCCAAATTTAGTTTCCAAACTAAACCACATCACACTATCATATCTAGGTAACTATCATAATATTAGCAGAAAATAAATTACTCCACCCTGGTTTGCTTTTGCTCCTCTGCATGTTACAATAGCATGAAGGGAGACACTAAGGGGAGGTGAGGAGTCTCAGTTTGAGAGACACTTGAAGTGGAGTCAGGATACAACAGCACTGGAGACCAGGCTGAGGCTGGGAATGGAAAAGGCATGTTTGACAAATGAACTCACTTTCACTCCTCTTTTCCCTTCCCAGCTGGTAAGAACTGCTCAGATACATACTTGCTTTTGCTCCAACCTGGCTTTTAAAACATAGCAAGTAAGGGTTTCTACAGCCTTTCTGGGAATACAATCTTACATGTTTCATGGACAAGCTGTCCTCTATGTTTAAAGTTCTCTGCTCTTAATTTCATCTAGTAATATCAACTCTCCGTGTGTTTCTGTTGTTGCCTGGTTCTTTTTTCTTTTATTTAATGCCTTGATCTCTCTCACTTCTCTCATTAAAACCACCTTCCCTGCTCCTGGCTGGCTCTGTCCCATTGGGTGCTCCAGCACCTAGAGAGCAAGAGTAGCTTGTCAGGCCCAGCACACAGGGCTGGTTCTCAAGCTGAGCGTTGCCAAGCTCCTTCCACAAGAACCCAGGCCTAGAAAAATAGGAAAGAGGGAAAATGGAAGAGATTTTTTTTCACTTTTTCTAACCACTGATAACCCTTGGGAATGGCTGGGATCTCCTGGATGTCCCTGGCATTGCTACATGACAGTGATGTTTAATGGCTTTAATGCTATCTCAAGAAGCAATCGCTGCAATTGTGCTTTTTGTCTTTAAAGGTGTCCCGACGTCTGGGCAATGTGTTCTACATGATGAACCTTTCTCTGTCCGTGCCTCTGCCATCTGCTCCAGGGAAGCCCTCAGATCAGCCCTCTGACATAGCCTCCCCTCTCCACTGCAACAGCAGCGGCGATACGCTGGATAGTCCCTGCTCTCAGGACCCAGAAACTTCCAAAACAGTGGAACAGATCGTTTCAGAAAGCAGGGAAAATCCATGTGACACAGCTGGATCTCAGGCTGACTTCCAGATGATCACTTTTCAGAAAAGCTGAGCTGAGTCCAGGACATGAAATGTTTTTAAATCATACAGGAACCTCTAGTTACAAAGCGTTTGAGAAGCTCTGTGTGACTGGAGCTGAGTGAAATAAGCTGCAGGTGCAGCATGAGGAAGTATGGTACCTGAAAAGCATTAAAAAAATGCAACTACTAATGTTAGTGCAATTACTTTCAAGTGCAATTCATTGAAAAAGATACCAGTACAGGTAACAGGTAAATTTAATTTTTCATTAAAGTCCAGTGTGATCACTGAAATATGTCAGAGACTCAGAGAGTGCTGTCACAGTGTGTTCCTGCTGAGAAACTACAAGGAAAAGTTAGAGCTTCCACACACAGCTGACTTCTGCTTCTGTTGGACAAAATGTATACAGGAAATTTACACAGAATTGCTTGGGAGAGTATGGAATTACCTGCAGAATTTAGAGAAATATACCCTAAACTCAGCAATTTGAGTTAATTCCATTGCTATTCTAGAACTAAGTCTTTCTAAGTGCCTGGGGAGTGTATACAGAGACAAGAAACAAGGATTAAACCCCAGACAGGAAAATGCCCCGTGTAACAGCAATTTTAAATGTTCTGAGACATTCTTATCAACAGGGTTTGAATTTGCTTTGAGTGACAGCACAGCTGAGCTGAGGTTAGGAGGAAGCATCAGCAATCTCCACTGTGAAGACCTGTCACTGGGACACAGGCTCAAAGCCACCCTTCCCCTCAGCTCACCCCTGGGTAAGCCATGAAAAGCCCAACAGCACACCCAGTGCTCTTCATTTAGGAAGATTTTACTCACAGAACAGAGTTTTTAGCTAGGGATAAGGCTCCAGCATTTTGTTGTGATTTCTGGGTGAATTAACTTTGTTCCTTCTTTGTTTGGTCACACACTGGTCTTCCACTTAGGATTTGGAAGCACTGTCTTCCACCCTCCTTGCAAGCACACGTCTTTACTCCAAAAGATGTACAAAAGTTTTTGATAAAGTTAATTTCTGTAAATTGAGGGTTGATAGATTGTGGATCTGCTCTTTATTGCTATTTTAGTTTAGTCTGTGTGGCCTCAAGTGCTTAAAAAACAATGCTGTTTAGATTGGGAGTGTCTAAGTACACACAGAGAAGGAGTATTGTAATTTTTTAGACTGTGGGCAGCTGAGATAAATGATTTTATATTTTTGGTATAATTGGGCACTAGATAATATGTGCTTAGATGTCTGCAACAGCAATTTAAGATGTTCATCCTACTGTTCAACCATCTATGATCTGATGAAATCATGGGAGTCTTTCCCAAGAGTCTGGATTATGTTTTATGCATCACCTGTGGGTACTTTTCATCTAAGGAACTGTTTACTGAATACCCAATAGCATTCAAAAGAAAGCAAAATTATAAGCAGAAGCTGGAAAGTTTAAATATAACACCATATTGTTTAAAAGATGTACAACAGCACTATGAATCTTGGACTGCAATTAGCTTGGCTCAATTAATTTCAAAAAGTGTTAGCCTCTGTTCTCTTCGTTAACTTTTCTACACTTTCTCATGGCTTTAAAACTTAGTAAGGCAGCTTGGAGAGTTTTATATTGAATTTGGTAATGTAAATGTTTACTTTTTCAGACTTTGGATGAAAAACAATTGTCAATGTAAAAAGTCATACTTTGTTTGAAATGCTTTTAGTGTCATTTTAACATCTATAATCTCAGCTTAATGACACCAGGAGAAATGTTTTACGGTAGATATAAATATTGTGGTTTTTTTTTTTAATGTAGATTGTCCATATAACATGAGGGGAAAATATTTTTATATAGTAAAAGTGCTAGTTAAAATATAAAAAAAAACAGGGACAGCCAGCTCTGTTGAGCATCTGAAACAATTTTTAACCTTTTTTTTTTTTTTTGTACCATTGATGATCATGTTGACAATGTCACTTACCTAATTAAAGACAGTTCATGAATTCGTTTTCAAATGGCATCCTACCTCCTCATTATATGAAATATTTGACTTTTTACGTGTGACCTTCTCCACCCTAGAAGAGGAACCTCTGATACGTTTCCAGGTCAACGAAGATGACCTGAGATGTGGAGGTCCATGACCACGAGATGTCGCTGCAAAGCTGCGGGAGGTCATCTACCACCCCTCCGGAGTGAAATGCCATTGAAGTACAGGTGGCTTCTTAAAAGCAAAGAGACGAGGAAACGGAACTTGTTTTTCTAAAGTAACGGCAGAGGAGCTTGACTTGAAATCCCATATGTCAGGGATGAAAGACTGAAATCTGGTGGTGAAGAGTAGGACTATTTTTGATACGTGGCTCAGCCACAAACACCACCAAAAGCAGAGAAAGCTGGGATGCAAACTTTACAATCTGGTACCACTTCTGCAATTAAAAAAAAAAAAAACCAAAACCATATGATATTTTGCACATTCTGGGACCTTCTTCCCAAAATGACAAAAAGAATGACTTCATGGCTTCCTGTACTGGGGGGAGATGTGTTGGAGCAGCCAAAATGCACTGGACACTGGACTGCACACAACCGTAAAGTGAAAAAGGAAGGAAAGGGATTTACCTAAACAGACATAACTGATTCTATTTCTAATGAAGGAAATACCACAGTAATGAATGTTTCCTCTCCTACAAACACTTACAAGAGAATTAAAAAAAGAAGGAAAAGGTAAAAATAAAAAAAAAATACATAGAATCAGTAGAGAGAGCCGTATTTTCAGATTTTGATGTGTTTTCAGGAATTACATTTGTAGGTAAACATTGAAGCCTTACTCATTCTCCACAGCTACAAGCTCTTTTTTTTTGACTTTTAATGCTTATTCCAGCTGTAAAGGGGTGTAGCTGCAATCACAAGTATGTAACAAAGCTGGCAGAAGTGTGCTGCTTTCTGGTGCCTGTGTCATCATTGCATTTATTTTTTCTGCTATGCCATTAAAATCAGAATGGGACGTAGATGATGTATTTTAATACGTGTGGCATCATGAGATGTTCTAAAAGTACCTGATTTTACCTGTATCAACACTAAATGTGTAAGTTCCTAAGGACAGGGACTTCCATTTCTTTTCTTTTTTTTTTTTTGCAATAGAGACAAGGTTAAAGACAAGATAAATAAAAAGGTATAGCAAACATATAACAAAATGGTTCTGAACTATAAATAACAGAGGTAGGAAAGTTCTAAAATGGGAGAAATAGCTTGTCCTTCATACCACAACCTGTGTTTCTGACCTCATGATTGCTGCATACAATGATGATGTGGAATACATATTGCACATACATGTGTCCAACTTTGGAGTCCTCAATATAGGAAGGACAGGCTGAGAGAGCTGGGGTTGTTCAGCCTGGAGAAGAGAAGGCTCTGGGGAGACCTTCTAACAGCCTGTCAATATCTGAAGGGTCTACAGGAGAACCAGAGAGGGACTTTTTGTCAGGAAGTGTGGTGAAAGGACAAGGGGCAATGGTTTTAAATTGGAAGAGGGAAGATTTATATTAGATACTAGAAAGAAATTCTTTCCTGTGAGGGTGGTGAGACACTGGCCCAGGTTGCCCAGAGAAGCTGTGGATGCCCCATCTCTGGAGGTTGAATAGGGCCAGGTTGGATGGGCCTTTGAGCAACCTGTCTGGTGGGAGGTGTCCCTGCCCATGGCAGGTGGGTTGGAACTGGATTTCAGGTCCCTTCCAACTCTAACCATTCCATGATCGTATAAGTAGTTCCCATACAGGCTACCTCATTTCTGGTTTGGTTTCATCTTGGTACCAATATGCTGCTGGGAGCCACAGCCTTTACCTTGAATAGCACCATGATGGGCTGCAGAAAGAGAGATGGCAGGTTTCTGTAAGGCACAAGGCTGAAGTAGTTGGCGACATCAGCAGAGGAAAAGAGGTGTGTTCCACATGCCCTTGGCCAGATCTTGTCAGGCGTCAAGAATAACAATGAAACTGTTCAATCTGATATTAAATCTCTTGGTGCTGCACTTATGGAAGGGTTTAAATTGCTGGACAAGACTTTTGCTACTGCTAGAGTGCAATGCAGCATGTGTTTACAGTTAATAATAATTAAGCAAAGAAAATTTTAAGAAAAAAATAGCCTGTTTACCACGGGAAAGTATGGGGGAATTTTTCTGTATCTACAAGTCAGCTAACATGTTTAGAGAAAATGAGTTAAATAGGATTGTCACCCTGTAGTAGGTCTAATAATCAGCTAATAAGTCTGGGAAAGACAGGTATATATTTAGAAATTGAGACACTCTAAATATTCAAGTCTGATCCAAAACTGTGCCTGATTTATTGAATTTTAAGTTGATCTAATAAAAGGTGGCAATTCGATCCATCTTGCTCTATCCTGTTAATATTTTATACACAAAGATACAGATACAAAGGAGGAAGAAATAGTTTGGAACTGGTTGGTGGGCTCATCATTGGGATGGGAGGTGGACCTACACAGTCTGAGTTACCGTGGGGGTCCAGAACACTGCAGTCTGGTCTAAAGAAGTTAGTACTTGTTTCTAACAGTCCTACGTTGGTCCTTCAGACACTCTAAGAAAAGAAGACACCCAGGGGGCAAGAGATGAGATGAAAATGGGAAAACCTATGTTGCCAGGGTAGGATGACCACCCATCTGCTGTGACCAGGTTCACAGCTGTATCGGTTGTTAAAAGGGAGCGTATAATTTAATTTTGGGGGCTATTTTTCTTTTGTTCATACTATTAACTTCCTCTTTTGCTCATTTCTTCTCTTTTCCCATCCTCCTCCCTCCCACATTACTCATAACATTTTTTGGAAGGAGTGAGACAGAGAGTGAAGGCTGGGTGCATTTCACACACACAGAGCTTTTCAGGCTGCTGCTTTTGCCATCCACATCCTGGAGATTAGATGCAAGATAGATCTTCCTTTCTCTGACTTGTTTGACAAACTTAATGTGCAGCTACATAAATTATTTTCCCTCCAGGCGTTGGAAATGCCGTGTTGTGTCTCTGCTGGTGACATGGGTGCATTTGCACAGGGTGCTGCTTCTTACCACACACCATTTGAGGGGACTCTCTCCTATCAAACACCCCTGTATCCTCCCATGTGGGACACTGCATGGGATCTGAAACATGCTGAGCATACATACATAGCACAGGGTGGGATACAAAGCACTGTATGTAGCCTGTGTAATGAACATTAGTATTCCAAAATTCATGTAATCTGTATCTCTTCAATCTAGATTAGCAGTAGAGGATGAATGCAACGACACAGGGCATGTGCTCATTAAATACACAGTAGTTAGCTCCACAAAAATTGCAGCACACACAATTTGCATAAATACAGTAAATGCAATAAGAATATAACATTGACAGAGCTGTGTCTCACCAGGCATCACAAGGATCATGGGATCATAGAATCATAGAATGGTTTGGATTGGAAGGGACCTTATAAGATCATTGAGTTCCAACCCCCCGACCATGGGCAGGGACACCTCCCACCAGACCAGGTTGCTCAAAGCCCCATCCAACCTGGCCTTGAACCCCTCCAGGGACGGGGCAGCCACAGCTTCTCTGACAACCTGTTCCAGTGCCTCACCAACTCACAGGAAAGAATTTATTCCTAATATCTAGTCTGCATCTACCCTCATTCAGTTTAAAACCCTTAGCCCTTGTCCTATCACTCCGCTCCCTGATAAAGAGTCCCTCCCCATCTTTCCTGTAGCCCCTTTAGGGACAGGAAGGGGCTCGAAGTTCTCCCTGGAGCCTTCTCTTCTCCAGGCTGAACCCCCCCCCCCCTCAACTCTCTCAGCCTGTCCTCACAGCAGAGGTTTCCAGCCCTCTGATCATCTTTGTGGCCCTCTGATGGCCTTGTTCCAACAGGTCCATTTCCTTCCTGTGCTGCGGACTCCAGAGCTGGAATACGCATAACATTGACAGAGTCTCCTCAGGCATCACAAGGATGGTGTGCACCTCATTTCCACAGCTCACGATTGGCGTGTGAACGCCTGCAGAGATGGCCCACAGATGCACACCGACATCCCGTCTTCAAACACATCCGTGCACGAGTGAACTCAGCAGAAACGCGACTTGTCAGAAGCGTGACACTTGTTTGTATACACACAAATGTACCATGTGCCTCCTTACGTGACGGGAGAGACACATCACACGTGTACATCAAACACCCATAATGCGTGTCTCACGCACCCGTACAGCATATACATTTAGAACACTATATCCATAACATATTTTTACAGCAGGCGTACAAACAGATGCCCGGTACATATGGATATGTATCACAAGCACAACACACACAGAGAACAGGCACGTTCAGCTGGGCATAAGGAAAGTGCTGGCATTTTTCCCCTGTATGCAGGGGAAGCGTCTTCTCAGCATCAGCTTGGTTCTCTGTATTAGTTTTCTGGGAAAGGCCATGCATTAGAGATGTCAGCTCATGTTGTAAGGCATGTTACTTGCCTTTTCTTAAACAACTGCCCCTAAAACCGATAATTTGTCTTGGAGGTGTTTTTTTTGCGCAGAACTGGAGATTATCAGCCTGAAGGGGAATTCATAAAAATAAATCACAGGGCAAATGGTGAATCATGCATTAAAAGATGCCGGGAGTCAAGGTTTTCATTTTAATAGTATGGGACAGTGTGTACATGCCAGTGCTTCCATGGCCAGATATGCTTGACTTGTCCAAAGAATCACGTTGCTTTGCTTGTCTCTTCTAATACCCAGTGCTTTCCTTTAAGCAGAAAGGGACTGGCCTCCTTTGTTGATGCCCAATATCCATTTGAAAATAGTCTAGTGACGTACCATGGTGGTGAACTTGAGCTTCCAACCTCTTCTTTCCATTGCTTGTGTGGGGAACCAGTGTCAGGCAGCTCTGGCTAAGAGTTGACTTGGATCTTCCATTGTTTCCCCAAGAGAGAGTAGAGTAAAGGATGTTCAGATCCCTCCTAGGTGCCACGTTAATATTTAGACACCCCTAAACAATTGTACCGATTTATTCCAGGGTCCATTTTTAAACTGATGCATCAGTTTAAATCAGCTCAGCATTTAAATGTGCATGATGTTATATCTATTTAATCATAGTTTGTGTATCTGATTAAGGCCAGGCTGGATGGTGTGGTCTAGTGGGAGGTGTCCCTGCCCATAGCAGGGGGGTTGAAACTGGATGATCTATAAGGTCCCTTCCAACTCCAACCATTCTATGATTCTATGATTTTATGATTCTATGAAGAGTTGCTGTTGAATGATCCACAGTACTAGTTTAGCTAAAGAAAAAAAATAAGGAGTTCTAAACTGAAATAAAAGTCAAGAAAATAATGCTCTGTTCTAAGTATGCTAATTTAATTAAAAAAAATATAAACCTTGTGTATGGAAAAATCCAAGGAATTGCAACTTAATTTCCTCTGTGGACACATAAGATGGGTTTATCATTGTTTTCGCATAAGCATTATATCGCTGAACTCAAATAAATAGCTTAGAGTGTTAAAGTTTTGTCCCATATGGTATAAACTCTAGTGATGAAAGTCACATTTCTGCCACGTTGTAAGAGAACAAATCAATGAAAATTGAGGTTTGAAAGTTTGTGTGTGGAAAAATAGTTTTCCTTTGTTTTCACTGGTTTATTTTGTTTTTCCTAGTACGGGGACCAACTCTGCAAACAGCATTTGCAAAAGCAGTCCTTCATGCTTTACATCTTGTCACCAACACCTAAGAGTATATCAGCATTTTGGAGTTAGCTGTAACATGTGCCTTGGGGAATAAACACAAGGTTATAGCTAAATCAAGAATCTATATATAACTTCAACGAAGGAATGCACGAGCTGTAACTTGTCGGGTATTTTCTCTAATGAAGGTTGATGTCTGAGAAGTTAGCACTGGGGAGGTCTGCAGACCAGATGGTCCAGCACATAGTCCAGGGCTGGGAGTTTTAACTCTGTGGTTCACCTCTGCGTGTCTCTTCGTGGCACAGACATGTTGGGTGAAGTTCTCCACAGCCTCTCACCACCGTGGATCTGCAGTTGTCCCAGTCCAGGATGTGACTACACTTGATTAATGATTTGCTGACATAGGCCTGGCCACTTCTCTGCACCTGATCTCTGTTTTAGCTTTGTGGTCAGCTTAGGTTCAGGTCAAATCAATCGTATTGGAAACTATCTCCCATGAGTAAGTTCAGATTTATTTCTCCTCGAGATCGTTAAGGGATAGCTTTTTGTGGGGGAGGTGCTGTTTAATAATCAGTGAGCTCTGGAAATCAGCAGTTGTTAAAAGATGGTGAAAAACTCTATCTCCCAAGGGAGAAGGAAGTCTTCAGCTTTACTTAGCACAGAAAAAATACAAAAATCCCTACTGTCAGTGAAATAGGCATGGCTTGGTTTCCCAACGTGCTGAGTGACCTTGGTGGAAGTGCAGAAAATCAGGTCAATAGTTAATCTGCATCCTTCGACCTCATTACCTTCAACCTCCATGTTGAACTTCAGGTCTTGCTATTCCTTCTTGAACTGTTTACCTTCATCTTCTGCTCATCTTTCTTCTTTCCCCTCTGCCTCCAGTGTCCCATCTTCCCTTCCTCTTGGAGCCACTGTTCCTGGCTCTGGTCCCTAAAGGTTATCAGTATAAGGCACATATGGCTCAGCATGAGCAATTTTCTAAGCCTGGTCCTCTTGACTTCTGGAATGGCATCGGCTGCAAGGAAACAGATCTAGGACAAGCTGGTTCCCAGATGTGTTTTCTAAGAAGCAGCATGTTGTAAGGGCCCAATCCTTGCTTCTCCAGCTGTCTTTGATCAATTCCTTTCATTTGTGCACTCATTTCTATAAGTTAAATTCTTTCTTGCTGGCCTAATGGCAGATTATTTCCTCCTGATCTTTGTGGCTTTAGGTGTTTTTTTTTTTTCCTTTTTGAGCAGATGAGGCATTTTTTGGCTAAACACTGTAGCACTTGTTGCTTGGTATTTAGTGTAATTGCCTTTATGACCTAGGCAGTTACCCATTACAGTATCAGCAAACTATAAAAATAATTATTCATGAATAACCGATATGCAGCTAACGGGGAATGGGTTAATCATGTAATAAACTGCCTAATGCCAAGGATTCCTGGACTTCTTGCTGACTTTACTGGTGTGTTGAGACAGATCAGACCAATTCATTCTCCTCAACGGGATCCGTACCTGGTATGAAACTGTATAATACATCAGGATCACGATTAAGGACCATAAGGTCTTCTTTTCATCAGCTTTCTCTGCTGCCTTAGGAGTCGTTCCTTGCTGCATCCATATTTATCTTCCAGACTTTGTAACTTAACCAGTAGGTATGGATCACGTGGATGGTGGGTTAAGGTCTAGGTATCAAAATGGACAAATCTATATCGATTAATTAAAAGAAGACCTAGTACTTTCTCTGACAAGCAGTTGCCTTTCACTTAACTGAATTTCAACTGAAATCTCTGCCAGTTTATTTATGCAAAGTTGTCTAAATATCTGGGCAGCATTTGCCCTCCTTGGAAAATTGCATTTGTTCCTATTTGCTATGCTTTTCTAGAAGTCCTCCAAAGGTTTGCTTGGGAATATGAGCTGGGTCCAGATGAGCATGCTGAATAGATAAGGTTATATCAGGCAGCTGGGGTCCAGGAGTTTCACTCATTGTCCTCTGACACTGACCCCCCTGTCACCACCTAGTACATGGAAATTGTGGTTATTTTCCATTCAGAGGCAACTGGGAGAGCGTTCAGGGGGATATTCATCTACAAAACATGCAGGCTCCTGTGTTGTGTTGCCTGCCTACAGTCTCCATTCTCCATCTGCCGCACAACCTCCCATTATGCAAATGAAGGAAGCTTGCTTAAAGTTTATTTCTTAATTTAATAAATGTAATTTAATAAATCTTAATGTAATACATTTCTAGTGAATGAAAGGATAGCTTGCTGCATAAAATAGCATCAGCTGTCAGACAGCCTGCGTGTTCACCGGGATCTCAGACTGCTTGAGGGGTTGTTTTTTTAAGAAGACAGGCATGGCTTTGCCAAATCAGATCTGTAGCCCAGTTATGCCCGTGACTTGCTTTTGATCGTGGCCAAAAGTAAAAATTAACTGACCTGTCACTAAAATGGAGCCAGGATAAGGACCAGATGGCTGGAGCACCACGCAAGCCAGAGGGAGTTATGTGCAATGCGACACTACGTGTGGTTTTTCTGGTTGGGACCGCGGTGTCACATCTTGTTGATCTCCCTTCTCTGTCCCTACACAACAGATTTCATTTCAGTTATTTTCCCCTGCTTGTCAGTGAAAGCTGAAGCGAGTGGGCATTGCATTTATCCACTTCTGCAGGATTAAATTTCCTAGTGCATCCCACCAAGGTTTGAATGTGCAATATGCCAGGGAAAAGCATTTGAAAAGACCTTCTTTTTGGACATGAGTTGAGAAGTTGAGACAGCTTGGCCTAGTGATCCCTACTTCCCAAGAAAACTCAGAGTATCTGATGAGTTTTCATACTGCAAGGTGAGAGCAGGCTGTCATAATCACCTAATCGCTTTGTTTAATCTCCTGGGAGGAAAAAAAAAAAAAAGAAGCAAAAAAAAAAAAGCACAAATTAAACCAGAGACTTCCCTGAATTAACTCCTCTTTGAAACAGAGCAAAGGGCTGAGACACTCAGATCTTTTTAATTACAGCAAAGCATGTCTCCACCGAGGTGACTCATTAAGCTGTCCAGTAGGGGCTAGAAAACACCTACCTGAGCACTGCAGTACCTGAAGGAGGCCTACAGGAGAGATGGAGAGGGACTCTTTGTCAGGGAGTGGAGTGATAGGATGAGGGGGAATGGTTTTAAACTGAAAGAGGGGAGACTGAGATGAGATATCAGGATGAAATTCTTTCTTGTGCGGGTGGTGAGACACTGGAACAGGCTGCGCAGAGAAACTCTGGCTGCCCCATCCTTGGAGGTGTTCAAGGCCAGGTTGGAGGGGGCTTTGAGCAACCTGGTTTAGTGGGAGGTGTCCCTGCCCATGGCAGGGGGGTTGGAATTTGATGGTGTTTCAGGTCCCTTCCAACTCTAAGCATTCTGTGATTCTATGAAGGCCAGCGCAGTTCTTGCCTTGATAGCCAGCTCTTGGATTGAGGTTTAATTTGATTCAAAGGCATCCTGGAGAGGATGGTAGTCATTTAAGAGGAGACTGTGACATCTTGCATCAAGAAACCTTAAAGGAATTTTAATATTTCTGCAGAGGGGGCTTTACTGACACAATGTGTCTGTTCAGACATGGATTTGGCCTGTGGACAGTGAAACATAGTCTCCATGCTGATAATTAGAAAGAGGGTTAAAATATACCCTCCATAGGCAAAGTTTCCATAGCAAATAAGTAACATATATCTTTCAACTGAAGCAGGGAAACAAAATAGAAAATGAACTACTGGAACTCTGGCAAAAGCAAAGAGGAAAGAAGCAATTAATTGGACTCTCATTAGTTGGACTCCATTCCTTCAAGGATGACTATTCTGACCTTCCTGTAGTAGCAAGGATGATAACCTCACTCAGAAGGATGGAAAAGCTGACTTTGGAGTCAAATATATTTTTCCCATTTTTTTTTCATCATTATCCTTAAAAAAAAAAACAAAAAAAAAACCAAAACAAAACAAACCAAAAAACAGCAACCACCCTGCCCTCATAATGAATGTTGGGGTCAAATGTTCATCTACTTAAAAAATATGTACAGAAAAGCACATGTATGTGCTGAGGAGGCAGTTGCTGGGTGATGAGCTGCATATGCAAGGAACTATCATACATATGCAAAAGGAGACTGTGCAGGCAGTTTGTATGAGGTGCCAGCAAAAGGCATATATTTTTGGTCACAGACACAATTGTACTTTTTTTTTTTTTTACATCATTCAAAAATTTTCATGAATATATTCATCTTACTATCAATATCAACATATTATTTATACACAAAAATTATCTGTCATTGTTTGGGAAGACACTGAGAGCAACTTTATGTCATATTTTACTGTTTTCCTGTATTTTTCCAGTAAAAAAATGTATCTCTCTATGTAGATTTGTTAAAGTAAAAAAAAAAACAAAACAGGAAAACAAGAAATGTGATTTTTTTCTTTCTACTGAAACAAACAAACCCCATCTTTTTCCTTGTAGAAGACAGAAAATGTGCTTTTTAAAAATTACATATGTACAAAATGCCCTCTTTGTGGAAAAACTGTTTTTTTCACTTAAAAACATGGAGAAAGTATCACTGTTTTTCCCTGTCACTTACACATGAGCATCGTTATTTCATCCTGCTGGAACAAAAGGACTCTGAGAGCCAAGAGTTACAGTCAACTGTTGTTGACAGTGGACGTAGTGACAGGTAGGATGTGACACAGGTTGGTCCTACACTCCAGGGAGGTACCTGGAGTCCATACTGTGAAGGAGATGTTAAAGATACCACCTTAGTATGCAGCCACCACCTTGTGTCTGCGAAAAGAAACTCTTATGAAACCAGTGTGGAGAAATGTGTACCATTTAGCACCAAGTGTGGGCACAAAACATGTTTGCACCTAAACCTTGCTCATGCTGCAGGTGTCATATCACTAATGCCAGCATAGCCCTGCTCTAACCCTACGTGGGAATTTCTACAAGTTTTTTTGGTGCAATGATAGTTAGATGTGCCTTTTTTGGCCATATCTGAAAGATAATTTTATTTTCCCCCATCTCCTCCAGTGGGGTGAGCGACAGGCACTCAAAACAACCAAGGCAAATTACTCCACATCCCACATGCCCACCCAGGTGAGCACCTGGTCTTCCTTTTCTCAAACACAGAGCAAAAGGGCCATTATTCTGCCTGCTTTTCCTTCTCTGGGTATTAGGGATATTAGAAAGATAAAAGAGAAAATTGCTCTCGCTCCTGAGTTTGAGTGTGTGGGAGGAGTATTTTAAAGCTCAAATTTCTGGTCCAAAGCTCTTTTCAACAACTTTTACCTATTTCCTGCTGATGCCTACAATAAAACTTCTCAGACAAGCATGGAGAAGATGTGCCCAGCTAATATTAGCATCTTGGAAGGGCACTGAGCACAGAAAGCCACTCTGCTCCTCTGGAAACCAGACCATGTCAATAAGGACCATCTGTGAAAGAGCAGCGTTATCCTCCCTTGCAATCACTCAAACGCTGCAAATTCTCGGAAAAAAATCTTCCTGGTGTATCATACTAAAGTGTTTTAAGAGGACACGGCAGGGCTGTGGGTGGGTGTAAAGAACAGAGACTTCCAACAGCTGGCAGTCCTGCTTCCACCCACAACAGAAAAAGGGCAGAATAGTTGTGTTTTTAAAAAACACCGATCCCACCAAAAATTGCATCACACCAAGAAGGCACCTTGGTCCTGAGGTGTGGCTTGTCTCCATGGGGTCTTACGGACATTGGACTGGGTCTTCCCTGTTCTTCTAGGTCCTGATTCACTCAGGGAGTGCATGCACAGGTTCCTGGTCCAAATGGAAACACATCTTGTGCCTTATAGCAGCAGAGACCTAAGTTGGCCTTCTGAGGTTATAGTAAAAATGATACAGGTTCTGGAAACTGCATCCATCAAGGAATCAGCTGCATGTCATAGATGCAGAATGAATAGGGGAAGACACAGCATGAATAGATGGACTGTGAGGGGGGAGTTATCACCTCTAATAACTCCTGAGGATTTAGCACTAAGAGAAACTGCCAGAGCTCCAGCAAGGAGCTGTTATCACCTCCACCAGGAAGGTCTGGCTCATCCCTTGCTGACCCTGTGTCTCTGTCAGCAGCTCCTTGTATTCATTTGGGTGCTTATAATGTATCAGGGAGATTTTAAAAAAAGAAAAAATATTTGTGCAAGAAATATCTCTGTTGAATGCCAAGGAAGTTCATTTTCCTCGGTTTCAATGGACAGTGCTTTGTTTTCTCCAACTGAGTCTGATTTTAGTTCACTCCCTCAGTCTGGATGCTGCTATTGGGTCCAGGATGGAGGAGGGTGGATGGAGGAAGTCTCTGGGATGTATTCTTTCCTCAAAGTCACCATCTCTCGCCTCTGTCTTTCTTTGGAACCACTCTGTGAATTTCTTCTAGGTCTATGCCCTGAAGGGCAGTCAAAGGTGGAGGGGAACCATTTACTTGCAAAAACTGCTTGTTTGTAGCCTGCCTGACATTTTAATCAGAGAAGAATGAGAGCAATGAACAACAATTTTGTTGTACAAGACTGTGTGCATCTGTTCCTAAGTGCTTTTTGGATAGCTCGCTGAAGACAGTTTTTTACCTGTCTCTCATGCTTGGCCTTGTGAGACTTGTTCTAGGTTTGCAAGGGAAGATGCAGAGTCTGTAGAACAAGGCCTTGGCATTTATGCATCAGAAAAAGAGACAAAAAACCAGGCTTTTATTTGAATAGGCTTTTCTCCAGAGAGGTAAATCTACATAAATCCCCAGGGCTTGACTCAGTAATAATGTAGGGGTGGATTCTCAGAGGACTCTGCTCCATTTCCCATGTGGTGTAGATCAGTGCCCTGGGAACGGTTCTGGGGCTGACAAGAGCAGAGTGTAATGCTTGTTTCTGTCTCAAATAGTCTGTGCGATCATGGCTTTTTGCTGTGGGCTGGATCTCTGATCGTTAGAGCTTTTTCTTCCCTCTGATGTCAGTGGTAGCAATGCTCTATGTCCTTTTGGATCTCCACACGAAGGTGCCTAAATACCTGTAAGACTGGGCTTCAGATGTCTGTGGTGACCTCTCCAAGTTTGGCATTTGTCAGGGCTTGGTTTCCTCCTGAAAAACAGGTTTATCCATCATGGTCCAGTAGCCAAGTGCTTTTTGGATCTGGCACTTGTGTTCAGTGGTGACCATCAGGGTCACCATGTGGAAGATATGTCTTGCTGTTGGCCCTTTGTCCCTAAACTGGGATATCCACGTACTTCTGTCCCATGTTCTGTTGGGTAGTGGGTTATGGCTCTGCAGTGAATAGCCTTGGGCACAGTGGAGCTGCTTGCCTGTTTGCAATGGAAGATGTTGAACCAATTTAAACCTGCCATGACTTCTCCCCTGCCTATTACATGGTCAGCTGCCCTCCAGCCAGTGTGGCAGAGCTGGGGGGAAGCAGAAAACAGGACTTAACCAGACCAGCAGAATTCAGAGGATTTCGGATGCTCTCAAACCCGAGGAATCCAATTTCCTGGGTTGACTGCTGGCTGCAGCAGAAGAGTGTCTTGTCTCTGCCTTTGAGACCATGGAGATGCCTTCTGTACTCACTGTGCCTCCAGCACGCAAAGCATGGACTTTCTCAAACCTCTTCTGGAATGCCACCACCATCTGGGTTGGAGCCTCTTTCCCTTTTCAGTCTTGAAAAGTGTTGGAGTCCGTGGCAAGGCCTCTGACCCAGGGGTGGAAAGAAGAAACAAGGCATCATGCTATTGCTGTGACTCTTCCCAGACCCAAACCATTGAGCCCTCTGAAGGAGCACAAGTCCAAGTAAGAGTGCATCTAGTAGTAAAGGCAACGAATAATCATACACTTATCTAGGCTTGTAGCAATAGGAAGAATGATACTGGGTATAGTCTCCTTTTATCCCAGTTGGGAAGGTTTGGTTAGCATTCCAGGATGCAGTTTGATCACTCGTTGATCAAATCAAATCAATCAAACCCTGACGAAGGGGACACCATGAAAGGTATTGCAGCCGCTTTCCTCACCGCTATCCTAAATACAAAAAAAATAAGAGCTGCTGTCAAGATGTCACCAGGAAATCAAGTTTCAACAAACCCTATTTAAAACCGACTCCAGGTCCATTCATCTCCCTTTTATGCCATCAATAATACAAAAGATAACGACGTTGATGAATATTGTCCAGTGAATGCAGGGAGGGGCCCGATGGGAAAATGAGTCATTATCTTTCCCTCCCTCCACTTCCAGGTGCAACCTTCTGTCTGTGTCTCTGAGAGGTCCCCAGTGGTTTATTGATATGGCAATCTGATTTTGGTAATTAAAATTGATTTTCAGCTTAAGCTTTGTAAATACACTGATCCATAACAAACTTGGGTCATGTTCTTTGGGGAGGAGGGGGTGGATGGGAAGGGGGAATAAGGCGATGGGGATGGCAGGAGGAGTGATGTGGGTGACAGCAGAGGAGAGAGGCAGGAAGAGATTACGGTGGTGGGCGGCCAGCGGTCTGCAAGCTGGAGTGGGGTCTTCAGGGCATGCAAAGCCTTGCATGGTTCTTGGAAACGCTGCTGATCCCTGGTCCAGTTGCTGTTGTTGTTGGATGGCAGTGGGGCTACACTGAACCCAGATTCCAGCCTTATCAGCTCCAAGGGCAGCCAAGAAAAGCAGCTGGAGCAGGGAGCAAAATGTTGTTTGCAGCTGAGACATGATGTGGAAAAGAAACAGAAGGAACAACCAGCTGCTGGGGAGAGCTTTGGGGTCTGTGGTGTAAATCTGGCTGCTCAGGTCTTCTCCTTAGCCTACTTTTGATGTAAATCCACAGAAATAAGTCTGCTGGCTGCAGATGAGGGGCTGAAAGCACAGTGTCTGCCTGTTGGAGGACTCTGTGCCCACTGCCAGCACCCCATCTGCCCACTCCTTGATGCACCCATCTCCCCCAGACCGTCTCCCTTTTCCCTGTGAGGGTGTTGTGGGGCTGAGGCTGGTCATGCTCACCCTACACAAGCACAAAAAGTCCTCTGCTTCAAATATGCTCAACAGTAGCGTGAGCCAGCAGGCAAATCCCAGCCCCACAGGATCTGTGCTATTCATTTTGAGACCAATTTGGGTGAGATCAAGTACATTTTCCTTCCTGCTTGTGCCTCAGTTTCCTGTCTCCTTGAGTGGAAACAAAGTTTGGTTTTCCTCCTGTGAGTAGCCTTGAGAATGGCAGATCACAGAGTCAGGCTGCTTTTGAATTCCACCTCTTTCTGGAGGAGGAATGATCTCCTCGGGCTTTTCTCCTCCTCCAGGCTCGTAAACTGAGTTCTTGTGGGAGATTTTCTCTCCTTGCGAAAGGCTGGGAGCCTTCTGAAATCTGAGTAGAAGAGATCTCCAAGCCTCAACCCCTCCACCTCCTTCTTCCCCAGGCCAAGCACTTAACTCACTTTTGAGGTTGCGAATGAACATGGCAAGCCAGCCCACGCACTGGCTGTTTTCTGCTTCTGAGCCATTTTTCTAAGCCAGCCCTCTTTTATAGCACGGCTTCTTCCATTAGCCGATAATCTCACTGTACAACCTCACCGATTGCTTTTGGGAAATCTAAGTGCATAACATCTATTACATTTCGCTTGCCTACCTTGGCAGTAATACTGTAGCTTCAAAGAACTCCAACAAGTTAGTTAAGCAAAAGACCTCCTGCTTGTAAATCCATGCTGGCTGTCTCCTCTAATCCAATTATGCTTTACAAGGTGCTCCCTCACTAAATCCTGAAAAATTGTTTCTGATATTTTTACCCACAATTTATGTTAAGCTACTCGGTGTATAATTGCTTGTCTAATCGCGTGCTCCTATTTTTGAATAATGGTGTTAGGTCTGACATTTTTGCTGTGCTCCCATGTCATCTGAGAACTGCTAAAATATTATTACTTAAGACTTCACTCAGTTGTGTGCTCGTTACCTCTGAAGCTGGTAGAGTCCACCAAGCCTGCATCAATGCTGTGGAAGGCTTTTGTTGACATTAATGTCCACTTTTCAACCAAACCCTCTTTTTGATTAAGAATGGGTGAGAAATGAAGTGATACAAGTCCTACTCACAGTCGTAGGCCTGCTTCTCTCTTCTGAGTATGGGCACGCGGAGAGATGGGATTATAATTAAGGTATTGGGAGCCTTGAACAAAGGATGTGGGGCTTTGTGCTAAGGATCTTATTGTCAGTAAGGAAGTATAAGGAACAGAGAAGTGGGTCTCTCGTACCCCAGAATGTGAGGGACTTGCCACCAATGTCTGAGATTTTTTTAGATTCAATAGATCCAAGGCATGATACACCACACTTTGGGAAGATGGGTACAAATTTAGAGGACAGTAGCAGGTAATGGGCAATATCAGAGGAGGAAGTTGGGTTGGCAGAGGTTTATTTGCTTGCCCTTTTTCTGTTTTCAAAGACAGTAGCAATTTCACATGCAAATGACTCCATCTCTGATGGTAGGATCAGTTGAGAATATTTTCACACAGTACTGGCAGGGAGTTCTGTTGAGATGTCACATCGTCACATAACCAAGATTTAGTGAATAATCCGTGATGTACAATCTAGCAACACGGTGGTTTTGAGCCAGATGAAGAAAAGTGACATCCTTTCGCTTGCAGCCAGGCAACAAAAGGGATGGAATTTAAGCGGAGAGCAACATATGCTTTGGAACCTTAAATAGACTGGTCTTTTAAAACGAAGAGGAAGAGTGGTGATTCCTCACGCTGGAATCCTTCCTACACAAATATCACATTTGCAATCTTCAGCCTTTCCTTAAAGTTTAACTGAAGGGGAAAAATAAAAGAAGAAGAAAAGAGCAAAACAGCTTCTCTAGCAAATGCATACTCTCAAGGCCTAGGATTTTAAACTCTAGAAAAGATTAAACAATACCTCCCTTTGGTGTTGGAGAAACAAATTCAGGATAGATGGAGCCATCGTTGTGGTTCTTTTTGTGGTGGGGTTTTTTTTGGTGGGTTTTATGTGGAAGATTTTTGTTCAACCTTTTTTGTGGGGCTATTTTTTTTTTCTTGTCTTTCCCAGCTACATGCAGTATAAAATATGTGAATTGTGGCCTCCAGAAAATGAGGTTCATAATGGAAACCAAGTGACCCTTAACTATTGCACAGTGTTTCTAGGGAAAAGGCAAGTGCTGGTGACAGAAGCCTGCTCTTGCTGGGTCCCCAGGCACACATCTTCCACAGCCTAATTTCTTCCTACCGTCACTTCCCCTTATCATGAAACAGAGGAATTTCCCAGTGGCATGGGACCATTTCTGATAGAGGTGTCTGATCCTGCCTATCAAGGCAATTCTAAGATCCAAGGTTGCCTGGCAAATTAAAATGCCCCATCCCTGGAGGTGTTTGAGGCCAGGCTGGATGGGGCTTTGAGCAGGAGGTGTCCCTGCCCATGGCAGGAAGGTTGGAATTGGATGATCTTCAAGGTCCCTTCCAACTCTGGGGGACCTTATGTGGGAAACCATAACCATTATGTGATTCTATGATTCTACTCCATCTTCAATGTTGACTTTGTCTTCTCTCTCCTCATCGTATCATTCTTCACATGTATATCTCCAGTAAAGGATGCTGCTGTTGGTCTGTTCCTCTTTGGTGGCTCTACAGGGATGGGTAAAATACAGTTTGCCTGGCCTGGCTGTACTGGTCTGACTGAGATGTCTCCAGCTAAAAAAACTTTATCTATTGAGGGTCTGTGATGAACATGTAGCAGAGAACATCCATTTCCTCTCCATTTACAGTAACCTGTGGCTCAGGACATCAGGAGGCAGAGGTGGACTCCTTGAATTTCATATAAGCTACTCACCTCTGATGTTTCATTTTCCTTGCTGGTGTGTTTATTACCTTGAGCAACCACCTATGCAGAAATCCATTTATTCTCTTCTTGATGCTACCTGTAAACTTGGAAACCCCCAGGGGAATAGGGGAGATGTGAGCAAAGAGATTTTCTTTGGCTTCTCAAAGTTGTCAGTAGATAAAATCAGAGCTATTAGGCTGCATGGCACTTTGATAGACCCACCGCTTTCATATGATCAGATCTCAGGTCCTTCCCAGCTCCTTCCTGGAGATGAGCTATTAAACCCTGCCCCTCAAACAACCAGGCATTTTTAATGGAAATGAAAAGGTCATTTCCCCCAGTGGCAACTCTGCCTTATTAGCTTAGTTTTTTCTCTTGCACTCTGTCCCTGGAAGAGGACATCATTCTCACTTTACAGCGATAAGATGTTCCAGTGTGATGCTTTAGAAGCAGGACTGGTTTTCAGGGTGAATGTGGTTAGCATGTCCCCAAGCCCAAGCTCGCCCAGGCAAGATGAGTTCTTGCCACACTGCAATGCAGATTCGAGTTTTCAGGCCTGCCGGACAAAAAAATAGTCATTGCAGGGACCTGGAGAAAGCAAAAATGAAAACTGGTACATTAAAGGTGGAATTGAACCCCGACTCCATTCTATTCCCAGTAGATTGCCTGTGGGTTTTGTCTTGAGCTTATCAACAGCCAGCAGCCAGAAGGACTAAAGGATGCTCTGGGAATTCAACTTTGTTTACCAAGCTTGGGACTGCTCGTTTAGCTACCAGTAGATGTTTTAATTTCCTTCCCTTCAGTGGACAGTTTGAAGAGGATCTCTCAATCTCACCTTTTCTTCTCCTTGCCTTCTGAATTCATGAAGGGTGAAAATTAATTGTCCTCACTCACCATTTTAACCACTGGAAATGTGAAGCAGTCTTGGCTTCCAGCGGTCTGGTATCAGAGGCAATGAGTTCCTGAACAGAAAGAAAATAGCTGCAGGTTGATCTCCCAGACTTCTGCTCTTTAATGGGTTATTAATGCTTGTCAACGATATAAGTTTATTGAAATCATGATCTGTTGAAGACTCTTCTGCCACAGACCCTTCATCTTTAATGCTTTAGGTCTGAGTTCCTGCTCACCTTCTCCCCCTGCAAAAAAACTGCTGCCACAGGTATTTTGAGCATAACACCTGATCCCTTAATTCCTTTCTGCAGAAGGGTTTATTTGGAAAAGATTATTCTCCTTTTTTTTTTTTTTTCCTCTCCAAAACCAGCTCAGCATTTCTAAGTTCAGCTGCACAACTTGCAAATTACTGGAAGTTTCCTACTCCTTCACTCTGATGTGCTGAGCCTAATAACAGCTCATTGCAATCTGTCAGTGCTCGATGAATTGAATTCAGTGAACCAGCATCTCCCCATGGAAGGTTCTCCTGCTGGCACCTTCCCACCCAGCCCCAACCACAGCTTTTCCCACAGTTCAGAGCACCAGGTTCATTAGAGGAGAGAATTTCCCCAGGATAATGAATATGGTGGGGTTTTTTTTACCTTTTTCCCCTAAACAGCAACTATGGAGATGCAGTTGCAAAATGTTGCAAAAAAAAGTGTTTTAGAGCTTAATCACAGATTCACAGAATTATATGGGGTTGTAAGGGACCTCTGGAGATCATCTAGTCCAACCCCCTGCCAAAGAAGGTCCACCTAGAGCAGGTTGTACAAGAATGTTTCCAGGTGGGTTTTGAATGTCTCCAGAGAAGGAGACTCCACCACCTCTCTGGGCAGCCTCTTCCAGGGCTCTGCCACCCTCAAAGTATAGTAGTGCCTCCTCATGTTCAGGTGGAACTTCTTATATTCAAGTTTGTGCCCATGATGCTTAATGCTTTCCCCTTATGTTTAATAAAAAAAAATAAACTAACCTAGAAGTTTAGAAGAAGTCTTAACTGCCATTCTTCAGATTCTAACCCAATCTCTAGGCATTAGAAAATACAGAGATACCCAATACAAGAGGCTACCTTTCATAGGATGCTTGAACCTTTTATGAAACATCTGTCTCACTCAATAGCAGAAATAGGAGACAGAGAGGGGTGGATATTGGATTTTATTAAGCGTGGCAATTCCTAAGTAATTAAGGAAGTATTTTATATCAACCAAACTTCTAACTCATGCTTTAATTTCAGTTATTTTACAAAAATGGTTTCTTAGTGAGTCTTTATGCTTAAAAGCCCCCCTGGGCATCTGCTGCCCATCTGTGTGATGATAGGGTGGCTGGTGGCCTTTAGCTCTGCTTTTTGCTGTATTCATCTCGTCATTCAAAGAATCAGCCTGCTGATAAATGGCAGTGTCAACATAAAGGTTAATATTTTTAAAAGCAAGATAGATCTTTATTTAGCTGCCATTTTGTGGCAGTCATGTAGTCACATTAGGAGGAGTTTGCCAATTTCTAGGTTGACTAATTGGTCTCTACGCTATTCTTTTCAAGAAGAGCCATGCATCAACCTCTGCTTGACAAATTATACGAAAAATAAAAAGAATCACAAACAAAGTCAAAGCTATGGAGAAGCTAATACTAAACTATGGCTAAATACTCTGTTGAAGTGGAATTTTGTTGAGCTCAGTTGAATAGTTCAGACCTATTACGAGTCATAAGAAAATGATTTGTTTAGATTCTTCTACAAAAGGATTACGATTTCTGGAGAAAACAGACATTGTTTTGAGGGGGAATGTTGAGTCAATCTAATTCCTCATTCAAATAAAAAATAAAAATGAATTTTAATGGGATACTCTCACTTAAAATTTAGGTATTCAGAGGAGACTAAGCAGAAGGAACTACCAGTGATAGCCTCACTGATACTACAGGGTGTTTAAATACAGAACCCCTTTCCATAAGTGCCTATATAAATATGTTGAGGGTTCTTGCTAGTTGAGGAATCAGTAATGAAAAATTGCAAAAATTTGCAAGAATAAAAAAAAAAAAAAAGAAAAGCAATTAAAAAAAGAGAAAGAGAACAACATTTAAAATGACATGGAGATAATGAGTTCTTTGGCTTTCATTATCTTCCAGACCTCTCAGTGTTGTAGCTGGAAGTACAGGTGAGAATCCCTCCTGTGCTCTTCTTCTCATTAACAGACAGCACCTGGGGCAGAGCAGGCAGTGGAAGATGTGGCCTGGGTTTGGTTACATGGATTTCTTTTGTGAATGGCAATCAGAGCTGGGGTTTTTGGAAGATCAGTCCTCTGCCCAAAGCCTTGTTGACACGTTCCTTTTTGCATTCCCCTTGGTTTCTTTCATTTATAAATATCACTGTTTTCCAGGACTGTTCTCCAACACCTTGGAGCAAATCAGTAGGAGAGGCTTAGGGGCTTTTTTGAAGCCCTGCTACCTGGTCTAATCAGATGGGAATACAATTTGTTAATCTCAACTCAGTAAATACCTCTTACACAACAAATCAACATCCTCCTCTCTCCTGCCAATATTTAGATGCTCTAAATTTATAATGCACTGCAAACCAGAGAAAAATCAGATTCCTGCATTAACACTTGAGGGTGCTAGAATGGTCGTTTCACTGGTGAATTGTCTTAAAAACTTACACTGTCAATAGTTCTCAAAAGCTGCAATATAAAACCTCAGGAAAAAAAAAAAGAAGAAAGAATACATGGAAAGGGGGACCCTAATGCAGCAAACTAATTGCTGGAACATTCATGCATCAGCAGAAAACAAAACACATTTAGGGCGATGATAAACTTCGTCTCCACTGTCTGTATGGCTAATCTAAAAGTAGCAATTCGTACTTGTCTTGCAAATATGGCAATTACCGTAGCAGTCCCATTATCGGCCTGGTCACTGGGTCAGGCAACTTGTCTTCTGAAATCCATATCCTGATAGAGAAAATGTAGTTTAAAGCTGAGCAAGACGAAACCCATCTGCAATAATAATAATAATAAAAAGTTTTCACTTCACATAAGGTCCGTATGCCTAGCTAAGCTCTTTTCAGCACAAGCTGACAATTATCATTGAAACTATTTGGCAACTATTTATAAATTCATAGATTTGAAAGCTAAAAGAGACCAGTGGGATTGTCTAACGCGGTCTACATAACTCAGGTCATAGAACTCCTCAGGGAGATGTCTGCTCTGAGCCCCAGCTCAGCAATACTGCATATCTTTTAGGAAAACAAACCACCGTCTGAGCTAAATGTTTCCAGGGATTCAGTACATGTCTTTCTAAACATCCACCATTAGCGCCAGGCAATCCCCCTGGTCCCAGAGCTTCTCAACATCCTTGTGAGCTGCAGATACGCTCCAACTCCTGCTGTGTGTGCGGGGGGAAAAACCATGTTCCAGATTCATCCTGCCCCCTGTATAGGCTCCCTTCATAATTAATGGAAAGAAATAGTCCTGGGTGGTGTTTTATGTTACGTTCAGAAATGCTTTGGGTAGATGAAGTGGATTGGAGATTAAATAATTTGTGCAGATATGGGTCTCTGGCTGGAGAGGACTTGAGTTGCACTCCTGCCTGACTGGGATTCCCTTCTTCCCAGACATTTTCTATCTCCAAAGATATAAATACAAAGCAAGGAAGGATTTTGGAGATGCTGATTCAGGAGCAATGGCTGAAACAAGAAATAAAGTAAGCACAAAACATCACTTTTCCTTTACCTCCCTTGGGACGGATGCCTATAAAACCTGTGTGTCCTTTGGAGAAGGTAAAGGATCGGGGCCATGAGCTCTTGTGTTTTTCTAAAACATGAGCCAAAGAAGGTGATGTTGTAACTCACAAGGTTAAAGCAGGAGATATACAGCTCTCCTCAGGTAAAATCCGAGGCAATTGGAAGGAACCTCTCCTCCCCTATTATTTTGGTGAGAGCTGAAACTGATCCTCAGCTGTCCTCTGGTTTTATTATGCGCTCCTAATTTCCTTCTCTCCATAAATGCTGAGAAAACCACTCTCCTGATTGTGTGGGTGAGGGTTTTTCTCAGTGCCTGCTGTTCGGTTAATAAACCAGGGGCAGGGATTGCTGTTTCTGGAGGAGGCAGGCTGTAATCCTCGGGAAAGCAGAGGTGATATTGTTCCTTCAGGATGTACATTATTGCTACCACACTGCATGCGTGTGGACAGATAAGAGACAGACAGACAGATATCACAGGTGGGTAAAAGACCGAGAAAAGCTGTAGTTAGAATTTTACAGTTCGTCGGTGTAAAGTGGAGGCCAGTAAATAAAATGGTGTTCCCCACAACCCCTTTCTGTATATTGTTTAAAATCTGCCAGTGCTTGTAAATGCTGTGAGCTGCCTGCCAGGGTTGTGTGTCTGCGTGTGTGGGAGTGTGCACACACGTGTCTGCACGTGTGAGAAGGAGCGTTGTGCTGGGTCATCAGACCCTAATCATAGAATCATAGGATGATACGGGTTGGAAGGGACCTTAAAGATCATCAAGTTCCAACCCCTCTGCCATGGGCAGGGGCACCTCCCACCAGACCAGGTTGCTCAAAGCCCCATCCAGCCTGGCCTTGAACCCCTCCAGGGATGGGGCAGACACAGCTTCTCTGGGCAAGTAATCAATAGGTCCTGCCCCTTCCGTTGATCATATGGGTGTGATGATCCTGTTGTAGTTGAACGGAGGCCAGACCTAGTGCATAGAACCTCAGCTTCACTCCACTTTGACCAGTCTATACATCAGAGCAACCTTCTCTCAAGCCAAGATGCGTGTGGCCACAGCACTCTTTAGTGGCTGCCTGATGTCAAGTGATGTCAACCCTCATACCAAACCCTCATACCAATAAAAGCCTAAGTGTGTGTGACTTTCAGACAGCCTCTTCAGTGCTGTACCTGTTTTTCTTCTAATCCTTGATGCTTTTTGTTCCCTGTCCCCTTCCTGAATGGCTCTGAGGACCTCAGGCAAAGCGTGCTGGCCCTTTTGTGATCATATTTGCATTAGCTAAGGAAAAGTAAAGAGGAGCAGTTGAGGAGGTCGCTGCTACTGAGACAGGGAAGTCAGATGCACTGAGCTCTGCAAGGAGACCCCAAAATCTTTGTGCAACACATCTCCGTCTTTCTGGGATGTATAGTGATGAGATGAGGGTTAATGGGTTTAAACTGAAAAAGGGGAGATATAGATTAGATATTAGAAAGAAATTCTTGACTGTGAGGGTGGTGAGGCACTGGCCTGGGTTGCCAGAGAAGCTGTGGCTGCCCCATCCCTGAAGGGGTTCAAGGCCAGGTTGGATGGAGCTTTGAGCAACCTGGTCATGTGGGAGGTGTCCCTGCCCATGGCAGGGGGGTTGGAACTGGAATCTTTAAGGTCCCTTCCACGCTGAACTATTTCATTATTCTTTGTGGGTGAGACCTGGATTAAAAGGTTCAGGAGGGTCAGATGTGTCCTGCCAAAAATGTCACCTGTAATGCTGGCCCTCTGAGCTGCACAGCAGGGTTTGTGTTTCAGAGGGAATCTCCCACAGCCTGACCCTGCACCTTGCTCTCATTTCTTTCCCCTCGCAGTATGTGCCAAACAGACCCCCCTCTTCTTTGTGGCTGGAGACAAAAGAGTATTTTTTGCGTTGGTATTCTTTTTTTTTTTTTTTTCCTGCATGGAGTGGTGTGAACAGTGAAATTCACCCAAGCAAATCCCCCAGTCCAAATCAGATTGCGGGCTTTTGTAAGGCATGTCCACAAAGGCAGACAGGTGTAATAAGAGAGGTAAAGCCAGGATGGCTTTGATCTTCGAGGTGGAGGGCTCCTTTAAGAAGCTTCAGTAGGTTAATCCTGCTCCCTTTCAAGATGCCAGCTTGGAAACCACCTGAATGGAGTTGGCAAAAGGCTTTGTGAGGTCCCTTGGGTCTCCCTGCTTTATGCCCAAGCCAGCTGGCAGTGTTCACCTTGCAGTTGTCCAACACCGTCACCCCCCTCCAGACCTGGTCCTCAACCCCCCCCTTCTCCCCCCCAAGGCAGTGCTCCCGCTGGGCAGCAGTTTACTGTGAATTCAATACCTTGGCAGCAAGGAGCTGAAATGAGATCTCGCTGTTTCATACAGTACCAGGGAGTGTTGAGGGCCTTGAATCAGGTTTGAATCAGTTATGTACAGGGGCAGAAAAGTCCTGCTTCTCTACAGATCTTCCTGCCAGCTGTTTTTCCCCAAGAAACCTGTGTGCTGTGTATGTTTTTACATAAAAAGAAAGGTGCGGTGGGAGCCTCAGCCTTCTGCTTTGTCTGGAGAAAAATAGGGAAGAATTATAGGAGTGCGAAGGAAGGAGAAACTGATTGGAGAAATGAAGAACTTTGTGTGCTCCTGCACAAGCTTATGAATCTATGCAAAGGGCCTTAATTTGGTCTTATTGCCAGCAGTCAGGAGAAAGGATGCCCTGTGCATGATTTTTGGATGCCAGTGAAACCAGCTTTTCAGCACTGCTGCACTTCTCTGGTGCCTGTAGTCACAGGGCAACCACAAATCTGGGAGTCAGCTCAGCCTATGAACCACATCTTCTAAAACAGGAGGTTCCCAGTGCCCAGCTGGAGCCTGTCTAACTTCGGGCTATTCACCGAGGCATTTTAGACACAGCTAAAGCTACAATACACAGGCACTGGGTAGTGCAGGACCCCTCCAAGGGTGACTTTGCATCCCTGAGACACAAAATGCTCTGTATCAAATATCTGAGGGAATGTATTAATAATCTAGGTGAGATCCCTGCTTTAGTGATTCTTGGTGACTAGAAGGGGTAATATTAAGTCATAAAGTCCCTAGGTAAGTCTGAAGCTCCTGATATTTACTCCTGATCTGGGACAAATAGCAGCTGGGTAGCATATTT
>BJBW01006888.1:59160-96904 GCA_004320125.1 Scolopax mira
GGAGTATTCTCCAGGGATCAATATTGGGCCCAATGCTACTGAAAATTTTCATGAATGAGCAGGAAATTGATACTAAATCCCGTGGATAAAATATTCAGCGGTGCAATAATTAGCTCAGCGTTAACGATGATGAGGATAGAGTGGTTGGGTGACTTCTACCTCAAACAAAACAAACACAAACTTCTCTTGTCCAGTAAGAAGGAATGTAGGTCAGACTGGAAAGTGGGAGACGTGTCCTAGAAAGCAATGACTGAAACAGAGGAGCAAATAATTTCTTTACATCCTTGCAAAGGGTTTCCCCTGGTCCATCCTGTAGCAGAATTGGGCTGACTCCATCCTTCATCCTTGGAGGAGTGGAAGAGAGTGGGCGAGTGGTAGTCATGCTTTATGGCCAGCTTGGGGTCTACTTATGTAAAAGAGCACTGAGAGATAGGAAAAGGAGCACCAAAAAACCCACAAAGATTATTTGTAGGGAGAGAGAAGGTATGATGTTCTCAAAGGGACTAGAAGGCTCTCATTCTGTTCATTTATCAGAAGGAATATTGAGAAATTATTCCATTCACATGTCTGAGCATCCTTGCGGGGTGAAAACAGCAGGCTTAAAGGGTTCTTCAATCTCAAGAAGAAAAGTAGAATAAGAATCAGTGGTTGGAAGCCAAAGGCCAATGAATTCACATGAAATATAAGGCATGTAAAAAGCTTTTTATGATGTGAATGATTAACCGCTGGAACAAACTGCCCGTGAAATGGAGGATTCTCCATTTCTTGGTATCTTCACATCAAAATGGGAGGTCTTTCTAAGCAACATGCTTTAGCTAAAACCAACTTATTTAGTTCATATAAGGGTAGATGGGAGAAATTTAGTGTCCTGTGATGTACAGGGGGCAAGAACAGATGATCTAATGGTCCCTTCTGACCTTAAATGCTATGCATTTATATGATCCCGGAATTAAATGTCCTTGAACTTTCATTTTATGGCAAGATGGATGTCTGAGAAAGCTGGGAAAACGTGTAGTTCTTGCTGCACTAGGTTATGCATTTAATCCATTGAAATATGGGCACTGGGATGGAGCAACCTGCATTGCACTCAGTAGGAATTATGTGTTTCAAGCCCTCCACGAATTCAAGTGCTGCAGAGAGAGAGCTGGGCTTTGCTAGGAACTTCTTCTCACTGATCCCATGCTGAAACAAGAGCAGAGATCTCTAAAGGCAAACAGATATGCCCCAAAACAGTTGCCTGCATCTCTGCCTGGTCGTTGTCTTTTTGGCAGCACTAATTACCACCCAAACCTTGAGAGTGCGCTGAGCTCTCACAGGCATCGGCTGAGCAGTGAGATCTGTCTGTTTTTCTCTCACTTAATAAATGGAGACATGTATTTAAGGGCTTGGGAAGAGCCTGCTTCACATTTTCTCCCCAGATCTTGGTTAACTCTTGACTGAAACACTCAGTAACACTGTTGGTGGTGAGGCAGAGGTATCGTAATAGCCCTGGAAAGCCCCAATTTTCTGTTTCTGGGCTGGGTTGGTGTGTGTTTGCGGCAGCTCAGGATTAACTGCGAGCAGAGGTTATCACGGCTCGCCCTGCCTCAGATCTTAAGTTTTTTGGTTTGCAGATTAACCGGCGTGACCTCATAACTCTTCAGCTGATGCTATCTCTCCAATTGATGCTGCCTGTGGCGGGCTGCGGAGTTGTGTCAGCCGAGATTTGGTGGCGCTGCATGGAGAAAGACTTATAAAAGGAGAAGAGGCAGCGACAAGAGGAGAGAGGTTGAAAGTGGGGGGAGTACGCGTGAGGTTATCTGGGGACAAAACACATGTCCCTTTTTGTGGCAAGGAGAAGCATGTCCTCCAAGGAGCTGTCTGAAGATCAGTCTCACTATAGGCTCGCACCAGTAAAAGCAATCAAGTGCACACAGCTTTACGAGTTACCTGCCATTCCCCAAGCCCCTGATAAAGGAGGCTTAATCACAGTTGAAGCTGAGGTGTTTCCTTTCACAGCTAGGATGTGCCTGAAGGATACGCACGCTCATGTGCCTCAAACTGAGAGGTGTCACCCTGTTAAAGGCAGTAGCTTAATAGTTTTTGATGATGTGGTTAGTGCCTGAGAGTCCAGGGGGGAGATGACTTAGATGACTTAGGCCACCTGGTAGCCTTTCCTTTTGCCCAACATTTGGCTAACAGGGGTGGTCTGGTGGGAGGTGTCCTGCACATGGCAGGGGGGCTGGAAATCAATGATCTTTAAGGTCCCTTTCAACTCCAGCCATTCTACAATTCTATAGGCAACAGTTTTAAAATGAAAGAGACTAGATTTAGATGAGATGTTAGAAAGAAATTCTTTGCTGTGAGGGTGGTGAGACACTGGGGCAGGTTGCCCAGAGAAGCTGTGGCTGCCGCATCCCTGGAGAGGTTCAAGGCCAGGTTAGACAGTGATTTGGTCAACCTGGTCTGGTGGGAGGTGTCCTTGCCCATGGCAGGGGCTGGGACTGGATGATCTTTAAGGCCCCTTGTAACCCAAAACATTCTGTGATTCTATGATTTTATGATCAGAGGCATGGAGTAATTTCCATGTAGGAGGTGACTGAAGAAGTAGGAACTCCTCAGCCCAGGAAAATGTGAGCTGGAGCGTATGGCAGAGATTGGTGAAATTATGAATCATTGGCAGAAGGGGGTGAATAGGAAGTGACTGTTCACCACCTCTACAAGTGCAAGAATTCGAGGGCATGAAGTTAAAAATGTTGAAAATCATATCCTGAAGAAACAAAAGGAGGTTATTCCTTCAAGCAGTGCACTCTGGACCCGTGAAACTGTTTCCAAAGCCTGCTGTGGATGCAAAAGCACAATGTGTCTTCAAGGATAAACTAGAAAATGAAAGAAAGATCTATTCAGGATATGGCCCAACTGAAGAAAAGGACATTTTTTAATTTGTTTGTCTTCCATGCTCTCTGTAGCTTGGTAGTACTGTAGGGGTCATATAATCCTGCACAAGGGAATTAGATCCACACAATCAATCCTTCATGAACTGTCAGCAGGTGGTGGAGCTGGAAGTCCAGGAGAGAGTGTGGGTGGCTGGAGAGAGAGATGAGGCAAACATTCTCTAGACACTGGGATGAAAACATCTTAACCCAGGGAGATGATGTGGGTGTAAAGGTAGGATTTCGAGTGGTGATGGGATTGCGTCAATGGGAATGGACAAGAAGCAGACACAATAGGATACCTGAGAGGGCTGCTGAGGTTAATGAATCTGCAGAAAGATGCTCCTTGATAACTGAGGGTGAGGATGGGAACATCTTGAAAGATGATGGAGCAAGGTGACCTGGAAAGTAGCCATCACCAGCAGAAATAACTATTAACTTCTCCCTTTTTGCTTTAACTGTTCACGCCTCCACCAGGAGCCTTCAAATGATGCTGAACCTTGAAGACCATTTCAGTGACATAAATTCCATTACAGGTCCCAATTAAATCTATATATAGTCTTTATAGAGCCTGGGTAATGATCTACCCCTTGCTTGGTGAGATGCTTCAGTAACCACACAGACACCGGCTCTCATTAAGCCTGGGCTGGCCCTGCGTTAATTGTGACATGAGACTCTCTTTTTTGAAGGCTTTTGAACACACACATTTAGATAAACCTCATTTGTTTTGCAGTTTTACAGACTGAAACCCTTGACTGGGGAATAAAGATTTAGTGGTCAACAAGGCAAGGTGGTGGTGGTGGTGGTGTGTGGAACTGGACCTGACAGAGAAATACAGATTGGATACTACAGGCAGAGAAAGTTGGCAGTGATGGTTTGCAGGGTGGGTAAGAAGGTGGCTGGTTTCATTATGCTTGGGTAAAATCTCTTGACACTCCTTCCACACCTTCTAGCTGGAGAACTGTGATTTTTACAAGGGACAAGAATTGCTAATATATTTCCTGGTTTGTACAGAGAGGCCATCAGCATGCTGATGGGATGCACTGCTGTTATCCTGGCTGAGGACAGAGTTTGCAGGGAAAAGCTAAATGAAATTTAGTGGTGAAACCTTTGACACAGGTTCTTGGGAGTGATGGTGGATGAGGAGCTTGACATGACCGGCAAAATGTGCTGACAGCCCAGAAAGCCAACCACATCTTGGGCTGCATCCCCAGCAGTGTGTCCAGCAGGTCAAGGGAGGTGATACTACCCCTCTGCTCTGCTCTCATGAGACCCTACCTGGAACATTGTGTCCAGCTTTGGAGTCCTCAGCATGGAAAGGACTTAGACCTTTTGGAATGTGCCTAGAGGAGGCCACAGAGATAATCAGAGAGCTGGAGCACCTCTCCTATGAGGACAGGGGGAGAGAGTTGAGGTTGTTCAGCCTGAAGAAGAGAAGGCTCCAACAACACCTTATAATGGCCTTTCAATACCTAAAAGGGGCCTACAGGAGAGCTGGGAAAAGACCCTTGATCAGGGACTGTAATGATAGGATGAGGGGGAATGGTTTTAAACTGAAAGAGGGAAGATTTAGATGAGCTATTAGGAAGAAATTCTTTGCTGTGAGAATGGTGAGGCACTATACCAGTTTTCCCAGAGAAGCTGTGTCTGCCCCATCCCTGGAGGTGTTCAAGGCCAGGTTGGATGGGGCTTTGAGCAACCTGGTCTAGTGGGAGGTGTCCCCGCCCATAGAACTTGATGATCTTTCAGGTCCCTTCCAACTCTAACCATTCTATGATTCTGTGATTCTTCAGTCTCCAGGTTACCAGCCATTCTTAAGCAGGATGTTGTATCCTCAGCTTCTCCTTGAGCACCAGTGCTTTTGGCAGAAGAGTCATTACAGCGTGGTGGGCCTATTTGAAGAAGGGACAGGACAGGGTGCAGGCTGAGCAGTTGTTAAGGGGGAACCTGGGAAACCACCAAGCCTTCAAGAACAGGACTGGGATAATCTTTGTTATTTTAGTTGTCTGTTCCTTTGTAAATAAAGCCAGAACAGAGAGCAGGAATGAGCCTGGATGCAGAAAAGCATTTACAGAGCAGATGGTGAAAGGCTCTTATTCAAACACAGTCCATGTCATCCCACAAGGTCTTTTGAGTTTCTGGAACAGTTTTCTAGCTGTGCACCACAGCGGATTTCCTCTGCCACTCTCCCAGGGATTAAAGACAATGCATTTTGTATTGTAAGGTGTTATTCTGATGCTACAATTAGGAAGAGGGGAGAGCTTAGAATGTTTGGGGATTGTTTATAGTGGCAAGATTAGAGGAATAGAAGAAAGTTATGTATGGTGTTAATGTGGGATTCACCTCACTCAGTATTTGCTGTGTACGTTTTAAATGTCTCTGTCTGACCTGTCTGTGTAGACTCCTTTATATTCAGTGGATAGACGTAGGCACATCCAGGGTATGATTTCTCTCATCACTGGTAGACATCTAAACCAGAGAGCAGGCAAATCCCACCCTGCAAATGGTCTCTCCATTAACAGAGACTGGATTTCTAGCTTAGAACATACACTCTGATGTTGCAGACAGACTTTGGTGAGAGGGCAAAGCCCTTGCTATGCATTCCTCCCATGACACAAGCTGCAAGTCTTGGTGGATTGGAAATGAAGCCCAACATACTCTACATAGAAGACATCTAACTTATTTTTTCTGAGACAGCTGTAAAGCAGAGTCTTGCTGAGGGAGTCGTGGGAACAGAATTGCACTGCAAAGAGTCCAAAGAAAGTTGTGTTGCTGTCGGAACACCAACAGAAATCTCATTATGAGAGCATCTGATGGGAACTGAAGTATCTCAGATTTAGCCCAAAGGCTTCTGGGGCTATTGCCACAGATGCTGTGGACATCAAACGATAGAATCATAGAATGGTTAGAGTCGGGAAGGACTTTAAAGATCATCCAGATCCAACACACTTGCCATGGACAGGGACACCTCCCACCAGACCAGGTTGCTCAAAGCCCCTTCAGCATGGTCTTGAGCCTCTCCAGGGATGGGGCATTCACAGCTTTTCTGGGCAACCTGGGCTAGTGTCTCATAGGAAAGAAATTATTCCTAATATCTAGTCTAAATCTCCCCTCTTTCAGTTTAAAACTATTAGCCCTTGTTCTATGGCTTCACACTCTGATCAGGAGTCCCTCCCCATCTCTCCTGTAGGGACTAGAAGGGGCTCTAAGGTCTCCCCGGAACCTTCTCTTCTCCAGACTGAACAATCCTTTCTCTCTCAACCTGTCCTCATAGGAGAGGCACAATATTTCTATATCTCTCCTTGCTTTACCTCTCTTCATGGGAGTGGCATGTGATCATGGGTGGGGATTTGATCCATCAGTGTCAGAGTAAAAACGTCTCTGAACAAAAATCTGGAGGACAGCTCAGGGCATTGAAGAAGAGAGGAGGAGCAGCAGCATATGCACAGATGTGGGTAGGAAGCCCTTCTTTGTGAACAAGTATATTAGGACAGGTAATTTACCCTGCCACACAGTGGGACATTGACCCCCACTTTAATTATTGTGTCATTTGTCTTTGACAGCTACTGCTGCTTCCAATTAACTCTCCTTAATTAAAGCCTCCAGTTTTCCAAGTAGGTAATCATGGATTTACTGGGAAGAGTGCTACAATGAAGAGCTTGTGGGTGTCTGATGAGAAATGACATTCCCTGTCTCAGAGGGACTTGCAAGTTATTTACTTATCATGCTGGAGTGGCAGGCTGGAATCAACCCCATCTCCTCAACTCTGTCCCTTCTGGAGCGTCTCCTCTCCCACCAGTTTTACAACATATACATGAATGTGACTCCTGATTCTTATTGGTGTAACTAAGATGTTGAGCAACCTGGTCATGTTGGCATGATTGGCATCCAACGCCGATGGCAAGGCATTGGAACTTGGTGATCTTTAAGGTCCCTTCCATTCTATGATTCTGTGTGTTTCAGCTCTCCAAGCTGTTTTTTTTTTCTCTGTTCCCACTCATTTTGCTGAGTTTGCGGATCAGGTGGATGAGGCACAGGGGCTCAAACAAGGCAGAGGAATTCAAGGTCCTTTGGTCCATAATTCAGGCCAAGTTAAAATTAGCATCCTGGGATGCCCTTCAGGTGATGAACATCCTCACTGTCTCTCTTAGGGGTGCAGAATCTGGTTTCACTACTGGTCTGTTAGGTGTTCTTTGCCTTGCTCTATTTAATAAACTGTATTATCATGAATACTCTATTCAAGGCTTTGAAATCAAATAAGCTCCTCTCTTAATCTTTCTGCAGTTTTTCGGGGCTGGATGAGTCTTGAAAGATAGCAGCATTCACAGAACCCACATGGCTTGACAGAGTCACTGTTCAGTGTTTGGGAAATGTATCTTTTGACTGTTGGGAAGGAAATTGGCTACTTAAGATGCCTTTTTGTACATTTAAATTAACTTAGTCCATCAGACTGAATAAATCCCGCTGCTGTATTAACATCCAATTATAACAGCAGAGATTGAGCAATGATTCACGTTTTGACCAGAATGTTGGCAGTTTAAGGGGGGGGGGAGGGAAAGCAATGTATATTGAAATAAGAAAGTCAAAAACGGGAGCCAGAAAATTATGACTGAGCACATAGCAGGAGCTTTTGTGAATATATAATAGCAGAAGCGGGAGCCAAATTTCTAACAGGATTAGCTGTTACTGTTTATCAGATCCAAAAACCTCAATCATTTTGTTTTAAATGACTTTCTGTAACTCATTCATAGTAGAAATAGAGGGTGGAAAGTGAGGCTGGGAGCTGGAGAAGCTGCAGCTTGCAATTTAGGCTGGAGCAGAGGTGAGGACAGCCCTGGTGCTGTGTGAAAAGCCCTGAAGTCGTATGTAGCAGGTGAGCTCTGAACTGTACAGCAGTTTGCAGATTTTGCCAGATTTTTCAAGATGTCCTTGTGAGCCAGAAACTCATGAATGATTACTTTGGGGACCTGTGAATGAACGTGTTGATGAAGTGAAATATCTCTTCAATTCCTGCTGCAGCTACGGCAGCTGGACCTGCTCATCCCTTTCTTGCTGCCCTTGAGAAGGACATCAGCTCCTCTTACCTCTTGTCTGACCCTAGTTCTGGGATTGCATCTCACACTGGATGTGTACGGGAGAGTCTAGATGGTAAAGCTGCCTCAGGGGTACGGGTTCTGACACTTTGGTCTCCCCTATCCTTCAGTATTTCAATTGGAAAAGGTTGCCCAAATAAGCTGTGGATGCCCCATCCCCAGAGAGGTTCAAGGACAGGTTGGATGGGACTCTGAGCAACTTGGTCTGGTGGGAGGTGTTCCTGCCCATGGCAGGGAGGTTGAAACTGTGTGATCTTTAAGGTCCCTTCCAACTCTAACTATTCTATGATTCAGTGAAACCAAAGTCTAAATATGTTGTACTTAATAACTTAGTGTTCAATAATCAGCTCTTCCATGGACTTCTTGCATGAATTTACTCAGATGTCTCAAGCCCACATCTTCAAAGATGCTTAGATAGCACCTACTTGAGCTTCAGGAGACCTTCAGCCTCAGATTTCTTTGATAAAATGGAGATATGTGCTTCATCACATATGGGTTATAAACCCTTAAAACAACAACAGCTTCTTCTTACATCCGTATATTGATTTAGCACAGCGAGGCCAAAATATCAGTTAAGCTGTGACCACTGTAGGAATATAAATGACTCCAGCCTGGCTCATAGAGACCCAAATTGAAGGACACTTTGCTTTTGTTAATCCTCTTCCTGCTGAAACCCTGGTTATATTTGCTGCAACATACTGCCTCTGAATTCTACCCCAATGAAAGGCCAGCGGTAGGGAGCCTCAACAAGGCTTGGGAAATGACCTTGAAAAGTTCGTTAGACTTTCTAAGGATGGAGAAAGGGTGGAAGGAGTAGTCACAGTTTGGTTTACAATGGAGATTTCAACCTTCAGAGCTGTCTGGTCCCTTCGTCGTTGTGAATAATGGCAAGGCATCGTAATTGGGAGGTTTGAGTGGACTTTTCTTTTTCAGATATTTTAGGGGCAGCATAAAAAGCTGACTACTCCCAGGGGGCATGGTCAGTTCTCAAAACTTTCAACTTGGAAAGCTGAGCTGAATTAATTACAGCTTATGTTCCAAAGGAAAATAAGACCTCTGATGTGCCTTATTTGCTTGATGTTCTTTTTCTTTTCAGCTGACGACCCCTAGGTGGCTTTCCTTTCAGTCGCAGGTCCTTTGTTTTTTGTAGTTCCTTTCTTTATTAATTAGAAGGTCTGACACTTACAGCCCAAGACATTTACCAGCATGGTACGATTTTAATTAATCTTGCAATAAAGCTACTCGAGGTGAACTCGTAAAAGGTCTCCTGTAGCAGGAATAACATGTAGCAATGTGAATGGTGACACTCATGTGGCATGTGGCTTCGTGCAAACTCATACTGCATAGCTGTAGTCTCTGGGACAGGGACACAAGCAAGGTGTGCTCCTACACAACATACAAGCTATATACTACAGAGACTAAATACCCTGAAGATAATGAGAAGGAAGCATGTCTGCAAAGATGAGGATCTGGATTCTCAGCAGGTTCCTTCTGCCTCTGAGTAGAGCTTGGATATTCTTTGACAGCTAGTTAAATAATAGTAATAACAACAACAACAACAATAGAATCACAGAGTTGTCTAGGTTGGAAGGGACCTTTCAGATCACTGGGTCCAACCATCAACCTAACACTAGCAAAACCACCACTAAACTATGTCACTCAACACCACATCTGCCCAACTTTTAAATAACACCAGAGACGGCGACTCCACCACTTCCCTGGGCAGCCTGTTCCAATGCTTAATAACCCTTTCAGTGTAAAAAAAATTTCTTGATATCCAATCTAAATCTCCCCTGGATCAAGTTGATGATGTTTCTTCTAGTCATATCACCTGTTCCTTGGGAGAAGAGGCTGATCCCCCCTTGCTACACCCTCCTTTCAGGGTGTTGTAGAGAGAAGGTCTCCCCTCAGTCTCCTTTTCTCCAGGCTGAATACCCCCAGCCCCTCAGACACTCCTCATAAGGCTTGTTCTCCAAATAAAAACTACACAACCTACATATACCACTTTTTATCTACTCTTTTTGTAGCAATTTGCAGAGAGATAACAAATTTCAATCCTCTAGGACTTCTTTCTTGTACATATATCATAGTCACAAGTGGATTTTGACTCGGAACACTCAAACCCAACATCATGGGATGTTGAAATAGTACATATTCTGATCTGAACTTGTTAAACAAGGCTCACTTCAATAAGACAGATGTAAACTAGCTCATAACCCGAGGTTCTGAAAAACTATCTGCAGCTAATAAGTTTAAATTGAGCTGCACCATATGTTAAACTCAGGGTAGTTCTGCATTGCTAATCCTGACTGTTTTCACAAATTTCTAATTACAAGGTGGAGATTACACAGTCAATTGCATCTGGATTGAGGAAGGGCAGATTTACACTCTTTCAAAACTGAATTATCTGCCTCTTCATGGTCAAGCTAGATGTGATCAAGGAAAAATAATTCACAATATATTTTTTTTTCAGGTGGAAATAACAGGTAGGAATGGCCAACATGAGAAATTATAAGGTCTCCACTCCTTGATGTTGTCTTGTAAAAAATTGTATGACTTTTTGCAAGTTGGATAGAACACAGATTCTTAGGTTCAATATCAGTCTAATTGGGTTAAATCTTGGAGCATACAATTTATATTTATTGAAAGGTTGATACCTTCTTGACCTGAAGCTTAAGGAAGGTGGAACAACTGCATTTTTGGCCAAGATATCTTACCTTTGAAACTTCCAGATGTTTCCAGAAGTTTGAATTACTTCTCCCTGTTTTGATCTTCTCATTTTTGTTGCTCTGTGGTCTGTCTTGATTATGTTCCTATGGTCATGGCAATAGATTCAATTTGAGAAAGGTGGTTTTGTCTTTGTTGGTTTGTTTTATGTTCTCCCTTTTTCATTAAAAGCTTTCAGTAGCTACAATTGGTGCAGGCACAGGCAATGGTGCAATGGTAAATAAACCCCATCATATTTCTTCTGTCTGAAATTTTCTAGTGCTGCTGCCACCTGTCAGAAGTAAAAATACAGTTTTTCAGCTTTTGCACATAGACTATCTACTACCACGTGTGGTGTCTGTATAGGGGTTAGGAAGACAATTTTTAATACAATCAGAAAAAGTCTTCATAAATAGCTGGAATTTCTGCTGATATATATTTATATATAAAAGCCAGGTCTTGGTTCATTTACAGATACAATCAGAATGAATCTTAATCTCTCACTTCACAGCTAAAACTCTCTTGAATGTTGTACCAAGTAAAAAATCGTTCCTAGGATCCAGGTGTATTCCTTTGTCATTTGTCACAAGTAACTGTTCCGCAGTTTATGGTTGGCAGTTCTCGGTGGTGTTTCATCAGGATAATACCACACTATATCATCTGAAGGAATAAACTCTCCCTGCTGACATGAGCTGGGGTGAAGGCACTGACAATTGACTGTATATCATAGAAGCTCTCGGAAGCTTATTCAATGGAAAAGAGACTATCAGGTCATTGGGCCCAAATTGCGTGTTTGGCTTCCAAAGAAGTGAGGGGCTTACAAAAGCTAAATAGAATCAAAAGGCTCTGGTCTGTTAGATGGGACGTCAGGCTAAGCAGGTCCTTCTGTCTTTGAAATCTCTGACTGACTTTAATTAAAAACTAAAAAAAAAAAAACAAAACAAACAAGAAACAAGATAATAAAATGCAGTTTTTTGGCATTAGATGGGTGTTTCAGGTCCTCCTCTAATGCCTTCTGAGCTGCAAAGTCAGGGTGATAGCAAGCTCATTCATGGTGGTTTTTGTCCTTTCCCTCCTGTAAGCAACCTCTCCAGGGGTGGGACAACTGGTGGTTGTAAAGATGCATGGGCAATGGGGAATGGAGATAATGCTCTCCTAGGACCAGTGGTGGTGTGGGAAGTCATGGGAAGGAGACAAAGACATCATGAGACCTCGGTTCTCACAGGAAGCAGAAAGCAACAAGGTCCACAACCAGAGTGAGGGAGAGCATTGAGATTCACTGAGTTTGATTTGTTGCAGAACATCACACAGTATTTAATAGTCTCAAGGTGCCAGGTCACCACAGTATGCAGACAGCCTGCCTGATTTGCTGGTTCCCTGTGAGGCTGTGAAACTAAGGTCATCTGGCAATGAAAGTGTGAAAGGCCATGGGGAAGAGGAGAAGGCCACAGAGGAGGTGCTGATCTCGAAAGTGTTTGCATCAAGTTGAGTGCTCATCTGGACAGGGGTTGCATCAGATTGAACTCTGGAGTGATCTGCAGATACATCCCTCTGCCCCATGTCTGCCGAGCTCTGCAGGGATGTCCCTCTGGGAGGACAGGCAGCAAGGGAGGACAGGGAGGGTGGCACCTCCATCAAGTCCTTATGGGTGTTGCAGAGCCCTGTGAAAAGCCTGACAGGTTGTCCCCTTTCCTCCTGCAGCTCACTCGGGTGCCCGTGGAGTCGTGTAGCCAGTACGAGACCTGCAGCGAGTGCTTGGGCTCAGGCGACCCTCACTGTGGATGGTGTGTTCTTCATAACACGTAAGTACCTGCTGGTGTTTCCCATTGTCCCAGCCCTGCTTTCCCCCCACTCATCGTCTCTCAAAGATAACACATAGTCTCTGTGATAACACATGGTAGAAATGCAAAATGATGTCTCAGGCCCTGGCTGAGGCGAGTGAGCCAATGAGTCACGCAGGCAGCTCCAGCGAGGTCTCTGGGACTTGCTGGGGGAGAGTTTGTTTAACCAAAATGTTAAACCAAATTTTTTGAATGACAAGGGAAGAGAAGAGTGGTAGAGACTGGTCAGATCCTTCAACCATCTGATCCACAGCCTGCTGACTGCACCAGGAAAACATCTGTCCACCCAATGTGATTTGAATGAAACCCTGCAGCAGCTCTTCTCTGTGGGACAATTGCCTTCTTATTTCCATTGCTTAAGGGAGTTTGGTACTGACTCAAAGCTCAGACAGTTTTCTCAGTGCCTCAAACTTTCCACCACTGATCTGAACCTCTCCTCTTTCAGACTTGTCATGATCTCCATTGCCCTTACAGAGGAGACATGTCCCTGTAAGCATCATGGGGTCCAATCTGAGTTAGATTTCAAGAGGACCTTATGGTTTGTATACTCACTGTAGGAAAATTTTGATCTTGAAGTTGAGTGTTTGTCCTCTGTGGGTCAACTCAACTGTGTCAAATAAGCATAAATAACCAAACTGCTCATTTGGCCTATCTGGTTAGGATGTTGAGCAAATTTGTCTGCATCCACAACCTTGGGCTTCTAAATAACAGGCCAAGAAGTGACCTCAGTTCATCATTTCGTTATTCAATGGTACTGCCTTATCCAGGGCCTTGTAAGGAGCAGTGGATCCAGGTGTCCTCAGGTCTGGGAGATTAGTCCATTGGCTTTGTTTTCTGCTGTCTTTTTAATGATGCTATTGATCTTCGTTCCTCTCTATAGCCATCACTGCCAGTGGCCTCCTGCTGCAGAGAACCCTCTGCTAAAGCTGTGGACAGGGAGGTGTCAGGTTGGCTGAGCTACTGGCAATGAGTGACAGGGTTGTCTCATTTGCCAAGAATGTCTCAGCGGAGACAGTGGTTGGAAAGTGCATTGGATCTGTCTAACCAAACATCTCCAGCTGAGTGTGGCTCTGCAGGGTGCTGTCACTCCAAGTCTCACAGTGTTCTTGGCAGAGATGGAGGGTTTTTCTGATGGACCCTGCTATTTCAGTGTGTCTGTCTTCTCCCACAATGTTCACCTAGGAATTCTTCCTGTTGCATTACAAACTCTCCCGATGGAGACAGTGATCCAGTTGAAGTGATCCTTTTCGCTACCTCTCCTTTCTGGAACAAAAGGGAACAAGCCTGTACCATATTCCAACCTTCTGTGGATTAGCTTGTGTGACCCTCATCCAAAGCCACCACAGCCTGGTTAATTTCAGATCAGATCTAGGTGGCCCATCCCAAAAACTTGTCCAAAAAAGTTGACTCACACTCTGGAATTATTCAAGGGATCCTTAGCAAACTAGTTCTGAGTTGTGATCTGGTAGGCATGAACCCATGAAGCTTTTACCCTGCTGACCTGAAGATATTTCCAGTTGATACACAACTCTATAGCATGATTCCATCTCATCTTACCCTGCATCTATGCTACAGAACACTGCGTGTTTTTCTGTCGGCAGAGGGACAGCACAGGCTATGTGACAGATGTATAGGAAAGCATGAATTTGGCCATTGATTGTACCGCAGCAATGCTAAATATTTCATCTCCTGCCCTCCAGGGTCAGTGGCTACAAGCCATCAATACATCCAGCAATAAATCCCCCAAAGGAGAGAAAAGGGGCAGAGATAACTGCAGGTTGCCCAGCAGCTCATTATTAGAAATGTGATGGCTGATGGCAAGTGGGGGTGACAGCTTCGACTCGAATAGGACAAGTAACCCCTGTACAAGCTCGGTCCTTTAAGGGGAAGTGTGGCCTCACAGCCTGGACCTGGTTGATGGCAGGATCCCCATGTCCTCCTCCCTCTGGTCACTTAACCTTTGCTGCTTATCTGAAAAAGAGGCAACACTTATTTATGTGCTTTGCAGTAGGGTCACCGAGATTAATTCCCTGTGGAGTTTTTTGAATTAGTATTTGAAAGTAAATGTTATCAAATTCCACTCCAGTTTGTTCCTTCCCCTACTTTCCACTGCAGCCAAGAAATCTGGTTTCTGGTACAGTTTTAAAAGAGGGTTTTGGTGTAGCTTCAAATGTTCCTCCCTGTGTCTCAGTTTCCTCATTCTTTTCATAGAAGCATAGAATGGTTTGTGTGCGAAGGGACCTTAAAAATCATCCAGTTCCTACCCCCCTGTCCTGGGCAGGGACACCTCCCACCAGACCAAGGCCATCCAGCCTGGCCTTGAACCCCTCCAGGGATGTGACATCCACAGATTCTCCTGGGCAACCTGTTCCAGTCATCACCCTCACAGCAAAGAATTTCTTCCTAATATCTAATCTTAACCTACCCTCTTTCAGTTTAAATTATGGCATGTTACCGTGTGAGCTGTTCTGTGGAAGGGATGGGAGAGGCAGTCAGACCATGAAAGACCTGGGGTAGAGTGGTACTGGAAACCAGACTGTGGGCAATGCCATGCCTTTTACTTATCTTTCTCCTCCAGTATAAATGATGAAGAGGAGCAGTGGTAGACTGGGAGATAGGTGAAAACTGCCAGATGGAGTACAGCATCTATCTTTTTGTCTCTCCCATGTAGATCTCTAGTATTTTGCGATTTACACTTCAAGGGCTGGTGCAGACCCTCCATTTCTTCCCCCCCCCCCCCCCAGTTTCCAAGCTACCCTCAGCTCCATCCAACGTGAGAGGTCTGGGGACGCCTGGGGACAGCTCCCCATCCATCGTCTCCTGGCAGAGCTGGGCTGTCTGCACGGAGGGCGGCGTGCCAGGGTTTGGGAATCGATTTCCACGGCTCCTCTGTCCTAACCTTACACCGAGAAACTCGAGTCCACTGAGAGAGAAAGAGACAGACAGACCCACAGACGGCTGCAGGAGAAAGGAGAGGGGGGGAGGAGATTGATTGGCTTCTGCCCCCGAGAAGAAGAGAGCCAATATAGAACAGGTCACCGGAGCTTTTCATCTCTGTATCTTTAGCCCCGATCTTTTTCCCCTCCCTCCCTTTCCCTCCTATGGCTCAGCTCCCCTCCTGGGCTCTGCTCAGGCCTCTTTAGGCGGCGATGAATCATTTAGTTGGTGTAAATTGAAAACGTGGCGCTCGCTCGGTTGCTGGATGGGTCTCCAGGGGAGGGTGAGGGGCCAGGGTGGGAGCTGGGGGGGAGTGGAGGAACAGGCTGAAAAGCTAATAGCTGGCACGGAGACACTCAGTGCCTGGTCACAAGGTCGAAGCAATGTCACCAGCCTGAACGGGGGGCTGCAGAGAGAGGCATGAGAGCAGAGCAAAGTTTTCTTCAAGCCTGAGTTGAATTGCAGCTTCCTCCTCTGTCAGACAGACCAGCATCCAAAGATGCCACCAGTATCTGACCGCCCCTCCAAACACCAGAAAGTTTCTTCTGTTTCTATTCATATCAAAAACTATCACCCTTCTCTGTGTTCTTTCCTTCTCGCATGCAGGGGGCAGAGATGGGGGATGCTTGTTGCCCCCAGAGGAGGGATAAACCATTCTGCAGCTAATCCAGCCCTCTCTATGGGGCTGCCTGGCCCAGCACCAGCTCCAGAGCAGACATCCACAAGCACTGATACACGTGCCTGTGGTAACCACACAAGTTTTCTGCCCTGTACAGTATCTATGGGTTGTGCTTAACACCCCAACTGCAGACTGGATGGACATTTGGGGCAGAAGAGCAGCAGCATCCCTACAGGGAGAGGCAACCCTGTATAAAGGAGTAATATGATGACCTTGCTAGGTGCAGAAGGGACCTGTGCCAGGCTTTGTTGTGTTACCTGCCACTTCTATATATTGACTGTGCTGCCCCATTTCATCCTCATGTAGGCTCTGTCTAATTCTGGGATGGATAGGCAGGCTGAGAGAACTGGGATAGTTCAGCCCGGAGAAGAGAAGGCTCCAAGTAGACCTTATAGCTAGCTGCCTTCCAGTCCCTAAAGGGGGCCTACATCTACAGGAGAGATGAGGAGGGACTCTTGATCAAGGAGTGGAGCCACCGGGCATGGGATAATGATTTTAAACTGAAAGAAGGAAGATTTAAATTAGATATCAGGAAGAAGTTCTTTAGTGTGAGTGTGGTGAGACCTGTCACAGGTTTTTCAGAGAAGCTGTGGATGCCCCATCCCTGGAAGGGTTCAAGACCAGGCTGGATGGGGCTTTGAGCAACCTGGTCTGATGGGAGGTGTCCCTGCCCATGGCAGGGGGTTGGAACTGGACAATCTTTAAGGTCCCTTCCAACCCAAACCATCTTATGATTCTGTAATACTCAAACATGCACAATCTGTCCTTAAGGGAGGTTGCAGCCCCTCAGCACCTGTGTCCTTCCCCTCTAGGATCTGTCCTTGTTCTTATGAGGACTCCTTGTCCAGCAGGTCAGAGAGGAAAATAGTCACATTTTCTGAGAGGACTTGTGATATTTCCAAACTTCTTTTTCCAGCTTGTAGTGGGCCATTTTTTTTTAATAAGAAATGTTCTTGAAAGCTGTTTTAGAAGGGGCTAATATCATTTAGTAATGATTCATTTATCTCTCCCCCAGAAGTCTTTACCAGCTCCAGAGACTGAGCAAAGCAGGATGTCAACAAACACTGTTGGTTTGGAGGAACTGACATTTGCTGTGGAGGGAAAAGAGTTTGTTTAAGCATCCCCAGTCTGTCCTGCTCTGGAGGTAGCAGAGACAGGAGCTGGATCTCCTCTCTGCACTTCTCTGCTCATCTGTGAGGAGCTTCATAAGTCCCTTCAGTGTCCTGGCATGCAAGATTATCACCTAGGGACCAGTTCTGGCTCTGTTGGCTTTGCACCCCAGTTGCACCCCAGAGCATGTTCCAGGAGAGGCTCCCCTACTCCTGGACCACAGGAATAGGATGCAGTGGCCTCCTGTAGGCATCCTCACCCCAGGAATAAAGCAGTGATGGAAAGCTCTTAGATATGGGCCATACCAGCCACCTTCCTTGACCCCTTTGGCTCTGGGTTAGTCAAAGGATGACCAAAATCTAGTATGCACAAATACTCAGGCTGAGCTGACCGTAGATTAACTGGATAGCTGCAGATGATCTTTATGAGACGCTTAAGAAGCAATATGAGAGTTTTTTGGTTTCTCTGCAGAAGAACAGCCCTGCTCACAAGGGTTTTGTGCTGTCCTCTGGCAGCAGACACCTACCCCAGTATCCGAGATGTTGGCCCCTACATCCTCCTGCGCTCCTGCTCTTCCCATCTGCCTCATAGCTGCAGGATACTTGTGTTCCCAGAAATAACAATTCTCATTTCTAACACGGTATGGAGGGAAAAAAAACACTTAAACAAGTTGTTTTCTAGGGAGTGAGGGATTAATGTGGAGGGAGAGGGAGATTTCTTATCCATGCTCAGACTCATTGCCAGATCAGGAGAAAAAAAAAAGGAAAAAGTTACGAAGTGCAGCTCCCGCTGTCTGGTCTCAGCAGGTAACCTGATGCGATGCTGCTTGCAGAGGCTCATTGATCGTCCCTGGCTTTAACTTTCTTGGTCAAAGTCTTCTGAATCACTAGAGAGTCTCGGGTAACCTAAGCTGCCTACAGATGCTGCAATAAGACCTTTTTTGAAGGGTCTTTTGCTTGCTTGACTTTCTGCTGTCTGAAAGACTGCAACTCTCTTTCAGGCTGAGGTGTTTTTCTTTCTTTTTCCCTTCTCTCTCTTTTCCTCTCTTTTCCTTCCCATCCTTTTGCTCCACTTGCACAGGGGAGGGAGGATATCTCAAGTGAGCAGGGGCACTGGGAAGGGCTGTATGGCCCAGGCTTCAGGGACCAGCAGGGCAGGTAGGTGGAACATCAGTCCTGTGTCACTCCAAGCTCTAACAGATAGCAAGAAAACAGTGATTTACTGATTTCTGCAGGGGCTTGTGATCCTCTGGACCCTCAGCTTTCACTACAAGAAACCAGGTCCTCATCTGTTCCTGCTTTGTACTCTCCATGCTATTTTGCCCCAGGTGCAAACTGGAGGCCCTTCAGAAAGGTACCAGTTTGTGGGTGTTTTGCATTTGCCTGGCCTGATGAATAAGCTGGTACCTTTCTATAGGTAAAGCTTTCAGCATCCTTTCCTGCATTAGCATAGTCTTGCCATAGGTCAGTTCTTGGTGCCTTCAAATACCTGGAAGATCCTGTACATATCAGAAGTAAAAGACAATTGTCCTAAACTTCCCAAAAGTGGATCAGCAGGCAAACAGCAAAAGGCTTCCAGATAAAATCCTGCATTGCCTTGGAAATTTGCACCTGGCTGGGCTTATCTTCCCCACTAGTGGGGAAGCTCGGAGCTGTTTCAGTTGCTATGTTCACTACCCCTGTGTGTCTGAGGGTATCTGGGTGTGTTGGGACAGTTCTCATTGCAACTGGAGATTGCCAGATACATACTGTTGGTACACAATGTGGAGAAAAGCATAAATGATGGGGTGGGGGAGGGGGAAAATAATTGCATGAAATTTGAAATCTTTAATTTGGTTTGACAGTTTTCAATCAGTTGATTGGCACTGCCATTTAATGATGGCAAAGGTAGGAGTGAACCAGCTGTCAAGTTGCCTTGTCTCCAAACACCGCTTGGTTTGGCTCCTCCCTGGTCACAGCTGGTGCTCAGACAGCCTTGCACATGGTCTGTGAAACCTCTCCATCTGATAGCAAGGGAAAGTGGAGTCATCTTCCCACAACTGGCCTTGGCACAGAGTGATTCCCACTTCTTCTCAGGTAGTTATCGAAACTGGAGACGGCATTTCAGCCTTCTCACAGAGGGAAGTGCACAGCAGGGGGGCTCCGTAGAGTGACATTGGCCCATTAAGCATTCTGCATTGAGCCTAGATAATCTTTAATCTGTCTGCTGAGGTAGAGCTAAAGTACCCATCATTTCACACCTCGGCATTGCCTCTCCTTTGGAGCAGAGGAAATAGCCCCAAATGTGACAGCTCTCCAATGGCCTTTTGAAATGAGATCGGGGCTCTTAGTCCAGAGAGTAGGAGGAAATTCTTGGGACAGGGAGCATACCTATTGATAGTGATAAAGCCCCAAGTGAAACAAAGGCTCCTGGGAATCCCATTTTGCTACAGATGGGCGATGACATTAAATAAACCTCTCTGAACCAGGCCTGTCCCTTTGAGAGGAACAGCTGATCACTAGTCCTGGAGAGCTGGCCCATCGCTGTAACTGCACATTGCGTGTCCATCACTGCTGATGTCCTTCCATTCCCCGGATGCCATTGTGTCCCTTTTGGGAGCACTTTTCCTGCTCTGGTCTACCTAGCAGTGCAGGGCAGAGCTCTGCCCTTCACAGGTTGATTATCTCAGTGGCCGTGTCGGCCTGAGGCAACTCAGGGACAGCACTGGGCACTGTGGACCGTAAGACACAGGCGTGTGGTAAATGTGTTTTGATAACAACCTTCTTCCTTGATTAGCTTATTTTGCTTGAGGGCAAAAGGGGGAGGGTGGGAAGATAATTACTTTGTGCACTGAGTTCCAGCAGAAGCTTTCTCCTGATGCAGTCCTGTGAATTAGGTGTCCTACTTGGGATTTGTCTCCATCACAGAAACATTTGCAGCTCAGGTTTAAAATTTCAGAAAGTTCAGCCGTTGCAGAGAAAGATCTCTGGGTTTTCTTCTATGATGTGAAATGGCACACGGTCTGCCATGGGCTAAGAGGTGTGTCCCATGTGCTAGGACATTCAATGAGAATGCAGAACCTCCTGTATACTGACTCCCTTATAGGGGACACATCTTTGACATATCAGCATCACCCTTTCTTTGGGACACTGCACATTGCTGGGTGGCATAGAATCATAGAATCATAAAATGTTTTAGGTCGAAAGGGATCTTAAAGTTCATCCGGTTTTGACACACCTGCCCTGGGCAGGGACACCTCCCACCAGACCAGGTTGCTCAAAGCCCCATTCAAGCTGACCTTGAACCCCTCCAGGGATGGGGCAGCCACAGCTTCTCTGGGCAACCTGCGCCAGTGGCTCACCACCCTCACTGTAAAGAATTTCTTCCTGATGTCTAATCTAAATATTCCCTCTTTCAATTTAAAACCATTACCTCTTGTCGTATCACTCCACTCCCTGATGAAGAGTCCCTCCCCATCTCTTCTGTAGGCCCCCTTCAGGTACTGTAAAGCTGCTATATCTAGATATGTAGGGTAACTATGGAATTTATTGAGGGAGGAAACAGGAACAGGGGGCAGCTGTATGACCACCCTGACCAGCTTAGAAATGTTGCTGGATGTGCACTGGAGCTGAGATGCAAAATTATAGGGGCAGCCCCAGGGAAGCAGTGTACCCTGGTGTAGGTTATAAATTGGAGGTTGACAGAGCCAGCAAGGAGATCTAGATATGGAGCAGCAACATAAGGACCTAATTCAGATGTCTATATAAAGACATACAGAGAATGTACAAGGAGAATTTGAAATACAGATGTTTTTATTTATGCAAGAAAGTCAATTCAGTTGCCCATCCATGCTGTCTGCTGCAAGTGGAGTGCCTAGGTTTCCGAGATGTTTATCTGGGACTGGAAAATATGACAGAGTCTACTGGAGACCCATCCTGTCTGGAGGATAAGATGAGCACCAGCTGGAGTCCTGAAGACATCTCAAGTGACATTAGGCACCTGTGTGTGGGCAATAAAATAGGGCCCAGTCTCAGCTAGGGATGTCCTCTCCCCACATATTCTCAGGGTGGACAAATCTAGGTCTGGGCTTTGGAACACGACCGGTCTCAATCTATACAAGTCTTCCACAAAAGACTTGGATGTGCAAGGATCCTACCCATGGATCTGCATACTCCTAGCCATAAATCTATGCCATCATCTTCTGTGGCACACCCCTATATTCAGAGACCTGCCAGTAAACATCCCCACGTGCCACCAGCATGTGTGCCTCCAGCCCCTCATTGTCCCTGTTGCTCTCACCTCCCACTGCACTCCTTCCCCCAAGCAGAGCTGCAGAGGCAGGTCCTTTCCCAGTTGCCCTCTGGACCAGGGAGATTTTCTCTGCCTTTCCTGTAGAGCTTTGGTCCTGGAGGCAGGTTGTATGAGTTCACAGGAGCTTCTGAGGTTGAAGATAATTATTTCATGCTGCCATGAGGCTTTTCTTTTTTTTGTGTGGGATCCGTCTTGCTTTGCTATGAGCATAGTCTCTTCTTCCTATTCCCAGCAATATACATATTTCTTTTATTTGGTGAGTGGATCTGAGCAACAAATCATTCTGTTTTCTTGAACTTATTGTCCTCCATCATTTTCCACTTCAGATATGTCCTTCAGTAGCTTTTGAATAGCATACTACCAATAGCAGGACCCATCTACCAAGGCAGGTGCAGATGTTTTTAGCTCCCTGAGTTACAGGAACCAGACAACACCCTGATCTCTGGCCTTGTGGAGGGATATAGAAGTTCCTCACTCATGTACAACAGAACAGTCCAGTAAAACATGGTAAAGATGAAGCCCTCCAACTGTTGCAGTAGTGAAGAGCAAGCATGGTTGTCACCTACAGCTCACCCACATTGGAGAGCAGGGGAAAACAGGGCATTTCCAGAGCTGCACTTGTACAAATATCAGGGCATGGAACAACAGTTCTTGCCTCCTGTTCGAATGCCCAAGTGATTGGACTAAATTCATTTCTGTCAGAGGTAATGAGTACATTTTTAATAGAGTCTCATCCCTGGAGCCAGATTTGAACCAGAATGGCTAACACGGCTGGATGGAAGAAACCAGGATATTAAAAAACCACATGGTTTTTTGCCTCCTCATGCAGGGGAATCCAAATTCATGGTGAAAAAAGACATGTTGGCTGTGAATTTCTTCTGCCCCTGGCTAAGGGCTTCTTGATGCTCTGTAGGGGCATGGGGCAGCCCCACTGCAAGCAGGTATGACTGGATTTTATAATACTGCATGCACCAGCTCCTGGTAACGGGGAGAATGCAGATTTCTGATTGTTTTCCTGCCTAGGAAGTTGCACCAGCAATCAGCGTGTCTTTTTTTTTGATTATCTTAATGGCAAAGACTAAAGAGAAAGATGGGGGGCAGAGAAATAGATTGACTGGGAGCAGAAATGCTGAAGGCTCTGCCGGGACAGAGTAGAAGAGCTGGAGGATGATTCTGCTGAACCTGGCTAAAGGGATTTGAGAGATTGTGAGTAACATGAGGAAGTGGGAATTGGTGTGGGCTGAAGGTCTGAGGCAGTGTTGTAAGATAATACCTGGGACAGTTTCTGACTGGGAAAAACAAGTTCTGGACCCCTTGGTACATTTAGATAGGGATGCCAGCACGATGCATCATTTACAGAATTTTCCTTAGGCAAGAGAGAGTATTTGTTTCCCTGCTCTGCTATAGATACCTTCTGTGATTTTGACCAAGTTACTTAGGATGAGATTTATTTCATCTGCTGCTGGATTTCTTGTCTCAGCAGCCAGTGAAGGACTTTTCTGAACACATTCATTGTAACCCTGAGGCGTTTAAGGCGGTGGGGTGAATTGCCCTCTGGAAGAGCCAGTTTCTTCTAGTAGCTATTGGGAAACCTAATCTGTATCAAACAGTGCTCAATTTCCAACAACTCCAATCTGTTATAGACCCTTACTTGTAGGAGAGGAGTAGTAGTTCCTTACCTCACAGGATGCTGTAAGGTCCAAAGCCTTCAAACCCTTTGGATATGCCTGCTAGCATGGCATGTGCTAGCCCAACTTGATGAGTGCAGGGTCCCAGACAGTACCGGCTACAAAGCATGACGATAATAATGTCATCTCACCAGTGTCTGGGTAAGGTTTGATCTTGCTTAATTAAAGCAGAAGGAGCCTTAACAGACCTGGTATGTGTAGTTCCTTGCTTAACCAAAAGAATGTGCCCAGATCACCCTGTGCCCTTGTTGGGCTGCTAGAGCAGAAGTGGCACCAAAAGGGTTAAAGCAGTGAGGAATGAGGAAAAGTCTTAGTTCTCCCTCCCATATCTCATTTCCAATGCCTCCTGCCCCTCTGGCCCCAGGCTGTAAAGGAGATCTACATTTTAATTGAGACATGGTAAGAAAATAATCTCAATCTAGCTCACCCACGCCTGGAAGGCTTCTCCCTTGTTGTTGCTTGGTGCAGATGCTAAGTGCATATTTTGGGGGGGTTGGTTATATGGCTGCTTCTCTCCTGTTTCCATCCTTGTATGATTCCTAGGTGTGGGAAGGAGGGCAGAAGGGTTTAGCTGTCAGGAAAATCAAGAGCAGAAAATGGCAGGACCTCATTTAGACCTTCTCCCTCTCTTGCAAATAGGAGTGGGACGCAAAACCCAGACAGGATATGCACCAAGACATACAGAGGTACTGTGTTGCCTGATAACAGTGGGTGCTGGCCCTTGGGGACCTCGGGAATTCAGTCTTCACAAAAGGCTGTCCTCTGGTTGCAATTGCATCTTCTCCCCCTCCCCTCCGATCCTCAGTAGCAGGAGTAGAAGGGAGGCCACGATGCTTCAGATTTTTGAAACACAGCCTTGCCTGAAGTTGGATGGAAAAGGAAAAGGGCCTCTTTAGTCTCTCACTTGTATGAACTGGGTTCCACTTTCATGGCTCAAGGCTGAGATGGGGAGATGGCCACATGAACACCACAAGAAAAAGACTCCTTTTGTTTTGTTGCAGACCCAAACCTTCACTACAAAGAGGTGCAAGTTTTGCCTGCAGACTTTCTCAGGTGCAGCAGAGGGAAAAGAACCCCCATGAGCTGTCCTTTCCCCTGGAATCCCAGGAGCTGTGAACAGGCAGCCAAACACGTCCTGCCTCCAACACCGCTTGGAAGGGACACTTTTGCCAGCCAGCCCTGCCAAATGAGCACTGGGTTATTTTGTGCAGGGCAAGGGGACAGGATTTCAGTTCAGATAACACTTTCCTATTTTGTCTATTCTTTGTCTCTTAGAGCTTGCCTGGCCTGATAAGGAGTTATCAGAGCGGAGCATCTCTGTCAGAGCCACCATTGAGATGTGGCTGGGCCAGAGGTGGCTTTTCTTGACTCCTTGCAGTCTTCCCTGGCCCTCTTCCATCCAGTGCCTCTAAAGAGCCAGCCGGTTAATAATGGTAGGTTGGGATGCTTGCCAAGAGCTTTAGCTCTGTGCTTTTCTCAGGGAGAAGAGAAACTGCAACTGAGAATGAGAGCAAATCAGTCTGATCCCTTCCCCATTTTCACCCAGTCCAAATCCTACAAACAAGCTTGCAAGTAACTTTGTATGTATGAGTAACTCATACATACGTACTCGTAAAATTTATCCCAGTATGGATCTGAATTCTACAATCTTTCTGGGTAGGGTCTCGGTATACCTAGATATGAATGTGATTTTCTGCATGGTCAGGGCTTAATTCTTACTAGTACTGTTAGGGCAACAATGAGTCTCTGTTCTCTGCTCCCCTCTCTGCTCTCAAGGGCTGAAAGCAAAAAAATGGCCTTCAGGATTCCTTCCTGCCTTTAACTGATGGAGGATCTGGAGGGGTTGGGGAGAAAGGAAGGAAAGTAGACACAGAGCATAAGGTCATCTGGCCAATTGACAAAATATAATTTGGCTGCCTCTTGAGCCGCTCAGGAACACATCAGTTCAGTTATTGAGTGTTATACTTAATCTGCTATCGATTAGGGTGAGTTGGAGAGGACAGTCTTCCCCACTACCCCCAATCCCAAATTAAAAACCAAGAGGAGAAGATAATTCTTTGACTTTTCACTCTGCCCAAATGTTTAGGGAATTTACCATTAATAAAAAACCCGAAGCCCTTAAGAGTGAAAACATGTGTAGAATGAATTATAGCAAAATCAATTAATACTAACAGTATCTATTAAATATTGCACTCTGGAGCTTTACAGGAGTTCACTGCTGCTCTGATATGATCATGACATCATTAACATAATATAAAGAATCAAAAAATCAATAACTTGCTGAAGCCCAAAATTAAGGCCAAGAAGTGTTATACCATATCTTTAAATATCTGAAAGAGCAACTTGTCTCTGTCATGTCAGAACTATTTGCAGATGAAACTTCTCTCAGAAAGTAGACAGGAATTTGTTGGCCTGTCTGTCACTCCTGCAGCAACCCCTGTGGGATACTTGGCATGAAGGATAGCTCACTTTTTCCAATGGCAGGGACACAAAATGAGCAGAAAATCTGATCAGGGCATAACCCTGGAGGGACTCCAGAGAAGACACTGCATTGGTAGACAGATAGATGTATGTCTGTAGGATGGAAACATATATGAGATGTCTTCCCTTGTTGACTTCATTCATATTTTATGGTGTGAATGTTACAGAGTTTCTTTTGTCTAAAGTACCAGGCTAGGACACTCCACTCTTCTGATTGTATTGGAAAAAAATATAAGTGGAGCTAGGAGAGGCTTTCACAAGCACTAGCAGAGCTGCTTGGCAAGAAGACACTGGAATGGGTCTGAGTTCATGGTTCATGAGTGTAGAAAACAAAGGTGGTTAGAGGTAGGACTGCTGTTTGTGTGGAATTAGGGATTAAATGCCTACAAAGTGGGTGTTTAAGACATGGATAATCTTGGTCCAAGAAGGAATGGATATAAAATGGGCATTTAGTGTGTAATGTAGAAGAAGGTTTCTGGCTGGGAAGAGAATAAGCGCCTGAAGTAATCTTTCACAGGGATTAGTAAGTGCTAAAAATATAGCTGGTTTTATGATAAAGATTGATAAAAATTCTGTGTAAGCTGCTATGGAGGAATTGGCTGCAGAAGCACCAAGTGAATCAGGAGATCCTTTCCACCTCTGTGTTTTGTGTGTGAGAGAGCTAGAGACCCTTTTCATCCCTGCTTTAGGATGTTGACTGTGACCTGCCAAGTCAGAGTGTACATGTGTCTCCATATGAGCTGGGTTCTGAGATGCCCAGGTGACTAGATGACCCTAGAGGAGGGTCACCCAGAGCAGGTTGCACAGGAATGTGTCCAGGCAGGTTTTGTATGTCTCTAGAGAAAGAGATTCTGCCATGTCTCTGGGCAGCCTCTTCCAGGCCTCTGACACCCTCACAGGAAAGAAGTTCCTTTTCATGTTTAGATGGAACTTTATATGTTCAAGTTTATGCCCATCACGTCTTTTCCTGTCACTGGGCACCACTGAAAAAAGACTGGCCCCATCCTTCTGACACCCATCCTTTAAGTATTTATAAGCATTGATCAGATCCCTCTCAGTCTTTTCTTCTCCAGACTAAAAAGGGCCAAGTCCCTCAGCCTTTCCTCGTAAGAGAGGCGTTCTAGTCCCCTAAATTATTAGAAAATAGTTTAGCTTGAGCCAGCTATTTCTCCTTCAAACAGTTCCTAGACATATTTGGGAATTAAATGGGTCAGGGAGGATTCCACTAGGTGTTTTGGAAGTTAATAGACTTTAACAGTATGAATGTCATCAGGCCACATAATTTGTCCCCAGGATCAGGGAATGTTTCTTAGTATTGTTTAATATACTAATGGGAGGTAACCACAGCTCTCAATTGCAAGGAGACAGTAGGAAGGAAATCCTGGAGGAAAGGCACAAGCTGTTAAGATAACAGGCTAAAAATCAAGACTTTTATAGAAACATTTTCTCAAAAGCAAAATCAGGCACAGGGTCAGCATTTCCCTGTGTGCAGTTAAAAAAACATAGTAGGAAAAGTTTATAAGGAACAAGGAAACATTTTCAAAGTATGGGAACCAACAGAGGAAGGAACGTGGCTGTTGCCAGTTAAATAACAATTAGAGGAGAAAGAAATTTTGAAGGTTGAAACTCATTGTCTAAAGGCAAAGACATAATATGTCTTGAAAATTGTTTGGATTAGAACTTGATATAATTCCCCTTTTTAATCAGGGCACATGAAAATAGGCAATCAGACAAAATTAAATATATGCTTGCTCCTGAGCATATGCTAGTAGTCTGCTTTAAATGAAGATGCTAAAACCTTGTTAGAAGCAAAAAACCTTGTTAGAAGGAAGCTAATCTGTGGTTCAGATCACACAGGAACAATAGAAGAAGCCAAAATAGTGAAGAAAGGGCTTTTATGTTAAAGAAAATGTAAAATCAAAGAAAGAAAATAGGGTCAATCTGTGCACAAGTGACAAGGGATCCCTGGGGAAGGGAACATTGTGGAGGCTGGTTTATTGACCACTTGAAGATGGTGAAAGCCACTGCAACATGCTGAGAGAAATCCAGAAGGTTGGGAGGGCAAAAAATAAGGTAATGAGAGACTTCAAGTGGCCTCATACGCACCGAGCAAATGTCACAACACTTGGAGCTCGTTCCCTCTTAACCTGCTGGAAGACAAACAAACCTGGATTTACTCATCGGATTTACTCGTAAGGGGTGCTGCCAGGCATGGCTATCAGTGTGTTGCTCTGTAAGACTGACCACACAGTCCTCAAATTTGGCATCCTGTAGAAGCAAAATAAAATAAATAATTAAAAAAAAAAATTGCAGTGAAGTTCAACTTCAAAGCGGAAACAACATAAAAAATGAGGAAGCTTGTTAAAAGGAGCAGCCACAAGGGTAATAGTGCTTTATGATATCCTGGAGACTGCATAAAGACATCATAGAAGAGGTTTATTGTCAATTTATATGACCTATGAAAAAAAGACCTGAAAGATGGTAAAATTTAAAAATGCATGCTTAAACAACAAGGTAAAGAGACACAGTTCGAACCTGGAAGTTGTACTCAAAGGGAAAAAATAAGAAGAAGATGACTAACTCTGTCATGTGAATTGCAAAACAATTGTAAGGCAACCCACATAGGGAACATATTGCTAACCTCATAAAAATGAGTGATTAAAATTTAACAGGATTCCCCCGGAAGTTTACTTTCTAAAGGGCACAAGCTGTCGGAAGTGGTTGCCACTAAAGGTTTAGTAAAAAATGCTTTTAAAGCAGAAAATTGATATTCACTGAAAGATCCTTAAGAAACTCTGATACGAAATTGCTGCATTATTAAATCTGTTGTGCACCTCATTACTTACATTAGCCTTGATGCTGAAGAAATCAAAGGTGGAAAACATACCACTTTATTTTTTAATTTTTTTTTTAAGTTGGACTCATGAAGGGTCCAAGAACTGGGATCCAGAAATCTGACTTTTTTACCTGTCAATTTAGTTGAACGGTTATTAAGAATACATGGGAAAAAAAAGCACATGACATGCTGGGGGAGGGTGGTGGGTGTCACAAATCAATTACTGTTCTTTAAATAAATCAAAGTCCATGTGATATGGATGATGTGGTTAATACAGAAGAATTTATAATTTTCCCATAGCAAAGAATTTAAACTATGCTGTCACAGGACAGGCAGAAGAGTCTTCTGACAGATTAGTGACCAGTTCAAAGGTGTGAAATCAAGATCAGGAATAAGGGGTTGTGATGGAGGGCAGGAATACCCAAGGGGGTCCCTTGGGAATCTCTGCTGAGGCGTTTGGCGTATTAAGAAATGAGCCAAAAATGGGTGAAGTGTGAAGCAGAAAAAGCAACTGGTGAGAGGGTTTTTTTCAGAGTTGTCAAAAGAAAAAAGGTCTGCAAGGACTTGTAGTAGGAATATAGAAAACTGAGTGTCAGGATAATATCGTGTAGCTCAGGTCTGATAAATGCAGGGTTAACCAACGTGGTAGCAGGCGGCTGTACCTTCAGGTGTTCAGTGACCAGCTGTACCAAAGAAGGTGGTGGAGTCATAGAATCATAGAATCATAGAATTGTCTAGGTTGGAAGGGACCTTAAAGGTCATCTAGTCCAAACATCAGCCTAACCCTGACAAAAATCATTAAACCATATTCCTCAAGACTACATCACCCTGTCTTTTGAACACCTTCAGGGATGGTACCTCAACCGCTTCCCTGGGCAGCCCATTCCAATGCCCGATAACCTTCTCCATGAAGAAATGTTTCCTAATGTTTTAGGAGTCAGCCTGGGCAATTGTCCACAAACCCCAAACAATACCTACAATGCGAGAGGCATGTTTTGGAAACAAATGGACAGCACAACAGAAAGGATCATTTCGAGGAGACCCGTAGCACTCTCCCACCCTGGGCACTTTGGATCACGCAGAGTTAAAATGATTATAGTGGACCCAGGAATGTGGTGGGAAGTGTGGGAAGCTGGAACACGGGTTTCTAAGGATCTTTATACAAGGAGAGATTGTATGACTTGGCAATTTTCATCTTAAAAGAGAGATGACTGAGAGGGCTATAATACACCCAGACAATTGTGAGTGCGATGAAGAAGGTGAATAGGGGATGATTACTCACCATTTCTCATAACACAAGATCCAAGGAACTTTATAGGAGATTATCAAGTGGAATATTAAAACAAACAGAAGAAAGGACATTTTCATATAATGTATCATTCATCTGTGCAACATTGTGAAGCACATTAACAAAGGCCAGAAACACAACTGTCTGGAAAGCAATTAGACAAATTAATGAAAGAAAGATCTGTGGAGAGCTGTTCAATACGATGACATCACTGCTGGCTCCAGGTCAGGCAGCCCCCATGCCATTGCGTGCTGAAGGTGGGAGGTTAAGTCAGGAGAAGTTTCACTTTGTAATCTCTTTTTTATTATTTTTTCCACCCAAGTTTCTACTACCGGAGTCAGAGACAGAATGAGTGGCTATTTATGGATGTTCAGGATGAGCTGTTTACAGCTGGTTTTTTGTCCCTGTGTTTTCAATGGCCTCTCAACATGAGTTTGCACATCACTTAAATAAAGGTCCCCTCACCTGTGCAGTTGGTATAAGCTGAGTGGGATGAGTATTTCTGCCAGGCCCTTCCAGCCAGGATGTGTCTGGAAGCTGTTTGCAGAGATGAGATAGGAAGGACATGAGTGGGGCCAGAGGAGGCCACAAAGATGACCAGAGAGCTGGAGCACCACTGCTATAAGGGCAGGCTGAGAGAATTAGGGTTGTTCAGCCTGGAGAAAAGAAGGTTCCAGGGAGACCTTATAGCAGCCTTCCAGTCCCTAAAGGGGGCCTACAGGAGAGGTGAGGAGGGACTCTTGATCAGTGAATGAAGTGATAAGACAGGGGGTAATGGTTTTAAACTGAAAGAGGGGAGATTTAGATTAGACATCGGGAAGAAATTCTTTAGTGTGAGGGTGGTGAGACACTGGCCCAGGTTGCCCAGAGAAGCTGTGGCTTCCTCCTCTCTGGAGGTGTTCAAGGTCAAGCTGGATGGGGCTTTGAGCAACCTGGTCTGGTGGGAGGTGTCCCTGCCCATGGCAGGGGAGTTTGAAGTGGATGATCTTCTAGGCCCTTTCCAACTCTAACCATTATATGATTCTATGATTCTGTGTATGATTACTGAACTGCTCTTCATCCTGCACAGCAAGCCTTGGAGTTGGCTTTGGCTCCAGCATGTTGTTGGAGCAAGATGATATTTGGCAGTTGCCTCATGCTGCCTGTAGCGGGGGCTTCTCATCCATTAAGCCACCCTGTGGACCTGCTCAGAAACTCCATCTCCCTCTCACCAGCTGCAGCTTTTGTTGGACAAGAGTCCAGTGCCAGGCTGAATTGTGTTTGATTAGCTCAGTAACTGCATGAAGGGGAAGCCAAGATTGTCACAGAAGCCTTTCAGCAGCCACAGTGGGGAGTCCAAATACCCATTAAAATGTGTGCTCAGCTCCTCTCGAGTCAGTCGTTTTTGCTGTCTCCCTCCGTCTCGTCCTTTGTTTTGTTGCCTTTGATTGCAGCTGATGAAGTTTGTATCAGGGTTGTCATGGTGAGTCTATTATGAAATGCTCTCTTCTCTGGGGACCAGGCATCAGGATCCTGGTTTCCCTTGAAAATGCCCACTGGGGCACGATGGGCAAGTGATGTTTCTCCAGCAGATCTCAGGTTCTCCATTCGGAAACATGGTGACTCGGAAGTTTTACTTCTTCCAGGCACACAGGGAGGACGTGTACAGGACTTATTGATTTCCTCTGGGTGTGTGATGGGTGATGCTTTAAGGATGGATTTTGAATGACAACTTTATCTGTTCATCTAAACAATTCCAGTGTGAGGTGTGTCAATGTCACAGCCACAAACTGGTCTAAAATACAGCCTGCCAGTCATTGTGACAAGGTCATGAGAGATAAAAGGGTGAAGAAATCCCTGAGCTACATGCAGTCCGCAGGGAATTACTGAATGGATCCTTCTGGATCTGAGACTTATTTCCTCCTAGATTTGAGAAATACCTGAATATTGATGTCATGTGAGAGCTGTGCCCGTTGTGAGCTCTGAGACAGATAGACTGGTTGAGTTGGTTGGCTCCATTCTGGTCAGACTGAGAATAGGGAGAGTTACTTTAACAAGATAATTTTTTTGTGACTTGCTGCTGCTTTTGTTGGCTCCTCTTTCACAGCTACCTCCAGACATCGACTTCTTGGTACTGAGGATCCCCTTTCATTGTATGTGATAATTGCTAATGATTTGAGTGTGAAAGTAAAGGCAGAAATCTATAAAGTAAACATAACTGAGATTGAGCTTTGTCTGAAGAGATGGAGAAAAGCTGGAAAGAAAAAAAAATAACTAACAAATAACCCGGATAACAGGATAGAAATTGGCTCTGACTGCCTGTGTCACCCAGCACCCTACAGTCCAGGTAACCAGTAGCACAGACTTTCATCCAATGTTACAAGGACAGCTCCTGTGTCTTGTGTCTAGGAAAGGACATATGGCTCCCTGTGTCTGGCTGATCTTCCAAGTTCATCCTTTTCCTCCTTTGCAAGGTCATGGACAGAAATCCTTAATTCTTCCCTTTAAATATCAGTGTATCCATGAAATCGGAAGGAATGGTTCAAGACAGTTACAGAAAGAGTTGTATTTCAGGGGCGGTGTTTCAGGGGCTGTTTGCAGATCAGAGAGTAGGATATTGCTGGGTGGGAATAGGGATTTGCTCTCTCGCAAAGCCCTGGTCCAACTGATGCTTCTTTAGAGCAACGTCAACAAATCACTACACGGGTGCTGTGCCTACTTTAATTAGATATTGAATCATTGACTAGAAATGAGGCCTCCACATATATCTGAGGTCAGAATCCCCCACCCAGCGTGACTGGGCTGGCTGCTTCAGTGAAGGCAGAAGGTCTGTACCTGCCCATGACATTCCCCTAATTATTTGGAATCCATATTATGGACCTTGCTGCACGAGACAGCCAATGCCAGGTGTTCAAATTAATAAGCTGGACCAGGTTTTCCGATCAGTGCTCTGGGCTGTTTTCCATTCCTTTTTCTCTTCAACATCTGATAAAATAAATCAAGGCTTTGGTCAAAGGTATTTTGCAGGGATGCTATTGATATCACTTCAGAAGTGTTTTGGGGTGTTTTTTTTTCCTCCTTAGAAAGGCAAAAAGATGCAGAAAATTGATCAAGTCAGAGAAAAAAAACTAATCAGAAAGTTAGTGTTGGGGGAAAACAGTTTCTAGAGGGAATTGCAAACATTCACTGGAGATCAAGGTCTAGTTTACAGTAGTGCTGGTTATTTGTAGTTCCAGTGATCTCAAAATACAAGCAGATACAGTGCTGCTGAGATTTTAATCCATACTGGAATCCATTCAGCTGTGTGAGGAGCAAGAACAACTCCTCACCTATTAGCTCCCCATTGCCCATGAGTCTGAATGAAGTTCTATTGGATAGCAGGAGCATGTCATCATTATGACTAAAGTAGCTAAACCCACATATTGCAGGTAAAGCAATTAACAGGTCAGTGGAGGGAGGATTGCTCTGGGACAGTGTTTCTCAGTGTGGCTCATTGGAAGTGAACTGGCAATAACCTGTCACCTGAGACGGCCGTCAGGGAAATCCCTGACGCAGAGATTCATTTCCTTGTGGAGTACCTTTCCTAATAGAAGAGGCAGAAACACATCGATAAGGCGTATAAGAGAGGCATGGAAAACAGCATGTAGAAGAAGCTTGAAAAACATACACAAAATGGAGGGAGTGACTTGGACACATGTCCCGATTCTGATTGAATGGGTAAGAGTGGTGGAGCTGGCTCTTACAGCCAAAACTTTTTTTTTTGGGGGAGGTATTGTGTTGCTAATTTTTTGGTTTCATGGAGATAGACAGTGCCTGTGTTTTCTGGGATTGGGAGGGCTCTAGTGATTTCATCAGTGGTTGTTGGAACTGATTGTCCACAGAATCATAGAATGGTTTGGGCTGGAAGAGACCTTAAAGATCATCCTTTTCCAACACACCTGCCATGGGCAGGGACACCTCTCACTAGACCAGGTTATTCAAAGCCCCCTCCAACCTGGCCTTGAACCCCTCCAGGGATGGGGCAGCCACAGCTTCTCTGGGCAACCTGGGCCAGTGTCTCACCACCCTCACACTAAAGAATTTCTTCCTGATGTCTAACCTAAATCTCCCCTCTTTCAGTTTAAAACCATTACCCCCTGACCTATCACTCCACTCCCTGATCAAGAGTCTCTCCTTATCTCTCTTGTATGCCCCCTTTAGGTACTAAAACGCTGGTATTAAGGTCTCCCTGGAGCCTTCTCTTCTCTTTCCTAACTTTCTCAGCCAGTTGCCCTTACTATGCAGCACACTCAATGGTCACTTTCCTTTCTTACTCTCTTCAGGGAGTGCTTTTTTCAGTGCTGAAGGTTGAGGTTTTACTCTCTTCTCTCTAAATAGCTATGGAGATACCTTTGTATATATACCAACTGTATTCAAGTGCTATGCAAACTCATACTTCGATGTAAACAGGAGCTCCATGGGTTTTTGCTTCTCCACACTGATACCTCTTTCCTTCCTGTGCCCACGATATATCTGGGGATTGTAGGTTTTTTATGGCAGTTCCTAGTCCAATTGTTCTTGCTGCTTCTGCCTCACAGCATCCTCCTTGAGCAAGCTTATTCTCAGTTGCACAGTGATTTTTTGCACCAGGGAAGGGAAGAGGAGCAAAAAGAATTTTCCTCCCCTTAGGGAGAAGGTAATAATTGGTTAATATATCTAAATTTCATGGATACCTCTGTGTTTCTTATATTCATAGAATCATAGATTCATTTAGGTTGGAAAAGACCTTTCAGATAATCAAGTCCAACCATCAGCCTAACACTGCCAAGTTACCATTAAACCATGTCCCTCACTACCCCATCTACACGTCTTTTAAATACCTCCAGGATGGTGACTCCACCACTGCCCCGGGCAGCCTGTTCCAGTGCTTGGCAACCCTTTAGGTGAAGAAATTTTTTCCTAACATTCATCTTAAAGCTTCCCTGGTGCAACTTGAAGCCATTTCCTTTTGTCCCATCTCCTGTTCCTTGGGAGAAGAGACTGACCCCCACCTCACTACACCCTCCTTTCAGGGAGTTGTAGAGAGTGATAAGGTCTCTCCTAAGGCCCCTTTTCTCCAGGCTGAACACGCCCAGCTCCCTCAGCAGCTCCTAACAAGACTTGTGCTCCAGACCCCTCACCAGGTTTGTTGCCCTTCCCTGGACAGGCTCTAGCACCTCAATATCTTTCCTGTGGTGAGGGGCTGAAAACTGGACCTAGCACTCGAGTGGGGCCTCATCAGTTCCCAGTACAGGGGGACAATCACTGCCATAAAGCGTTCCAATGGCCTTCTTTTTTGACCATTGAGTCTACTGCAAACATGTTAAAAAGGGCAGCCACAAAGGTGACAGCCTTTCTACTCAAGCTGAGAGAAGGGAGAAGTTCCCAGTGACAGATAAAAGGCAGGCAGAGAATGAACCAGATCATCTGTCTTTCTGTCCATCTGTCTGTCCATCCATCCATCCATCACGTTAGTGTCACACCTGTGTAATAATCCTGGTTATAGAAGACATATATCTCAAGGCATCTCTTCAGTCCTTCCCATCAGATGTAAAAATCACTCAGAACACAGGGAGAGTTATCCGTGAGCTTGCTGTTGTGTGGATGCTCTAACAGATTTTTTTATTGCGCTTTCCATACCGAGATTACAAAACCCAGCCGTCCTAATGCCACATTTACTTCATCAATTCTTGTGACTGCTAATGCTGACGCTATTCTGTTTGGCAGCCTCCATTAAGAATGGTTGGCCCCATGATATTAACAGGCAGTGAAGCTTTGTGCTGATGGATAAAGCGCGGTGTAAAACCTGATTGGAATCAATCAGAGTAATTGTCTGGATGTGTGGTGGTTAATAGGAAATGTCCTGCATATTATTGGCTGTTTTATATAGCAAACGGATTAGTTCTCTGCTGCCTTTTGTGGCTCGCATCCTCTCCTGAGCTGCTGGGGGAGGTGATGGATCTGCTGGGAGGCTCAGGAGACACCGTGCTGGCATTGCATCCTATGTCAGTCTGGGAGACATGGAGCTTGGAGAAGAGCCCTGTATTTTATATCTGTCTCAGTGACTATTCTGGTAACTATTCTGGTAGCAATTGGGGAAAGGGCAACCATCAGCCTGTTTCAAGACCCATACTAAACCCAGGCAAGGGCTTGGGGAGGCAAAGTGCAGCAGAGACCAGGAGAAAGACTGAAGCAGAAGGCCTCCGAGACTTGTGTGTGTGTTTCAGACTCACACATTGGCAATTAAACACAATATGGAATCCACTCAGGTCAGCCTGCTGTCCCCACAGCTGACCTGCTCATCTGTTTTTGGAAGAAAGTCTGAAGAGAGACCCACAAAGAGCCTATCATCCCTCAGCATCCAAGTGTCAGTCCCAGTTCACATGCAGAGGCAGCCTGGGAGGCGTGAATGTGAGCGACTTCACGCACAGCATGGTCTGATTCAGCTGGGGACCAGAATAACCCACCCTTAAACAGGCTTTGCAGACACCACCAAGGCGCCGTGAGATGCCACTCGCACCCCAGGAGGACTTAGAGAGCGTCTGTCTGCTCAGACACTCTCTGATCAGGCAGTCTGGAGCCCAGCTAAAGCCACTGTGGTAGCAGAAAGCAAGTGGATCACTGCACCTGGTGTATTTACATATAAACTAGGAGCAGCCTTGTTTTCCGGCATCCTCTTCTTCTGGGAGAGGCTTAAAGCACATAAAGGTCACAGATGCCTCATCGAAGCATCTTCCCAGTCACCAACCCAGGGCAGTTCTCTCCAGGAAGCCCCTGAGCTGCTGAGGACTCTCAGCTTCCTCCCTAACACAAGGACTGGGCTTCCCCCCCCCCACACACACAGTTTTTGGTGCATTTATTGGTAGTAATGATAATAAATCCCCCCACCAGGCAGGGAGATGTCACTTGCATTTCATGAAGAAGGGACTCACTCTTGCCCAAGGTCGTGAGTAGTGCCTTTAATTTAAATTCCGTGCCAGAAACTCCTGAATCCCTGTAAAGAGATCTTTCTTGCAAACAGAGCTGCTGATGCTGGCCATGCAGGAGGGAAGAGGAGAGGAAGGGCAGGCTGTGGCTGGGAGAGGTCAGCTCCCCTTGGTGGTCAGAGCCCTGGGTACCATCTGAAGTGCAGCAGGCTGGGATGCTAATGAAAGAGCTTTTCAAGCACTCGTTTCTTTCCTCAGCGAGTAGAATACTATTAACCTTTAAGGCAAAATTATATTTCGTGCCTCTGGGAAGCAGTAACATTTTACCAAGGTGCACTAGGGAATCAGGTAAACAATTGTTAACTCTCTCCAGCCCCATTTCAAGGCCATTTCGGGGCGGCAGTGCATGCACGTGTGTGTGAATCCTGCCAAACAGTTGAGCAGAGCTCTGTGGTCAGGAACCCCTCTCTGCTGGAGATCCTTTGTCCCCTGCTGCAATCCAGCCTACATTCCCAACCTTTTTGTTCAATAACCAGTGTTTAGTTGAACCCATGGTCCTGGCATCTCAGGGCCAAAAGTTCTGCACTGCTATTTTGCCATTTTCCAGGTCTGTGTTGGGCTACAGCTCTGACAGCAGGGGACATGGTTTGTTGAGACTCAAGCCAGAGGACAACATTTATGGTGGACAAGAAGCTCAACATGAGCCAGTAACATGCACCAGCAGTCCAGAAAGTCAACCACATCCTGGGCTGCATCCCTATCTGCATGGCCAGAATGGTGAGGGGATGGGATTCTGCCCCTCTGTTCTGGGGAGACTCTCTCCAGTGATGCCTCCAGCTGTGGGGCCTCAGCACAGGAGATACATGGACCTGTTGGAGCAGGGCCAGAGGAGGCCATGGAAGTGCTGTGAAGGCTAGAGCCTCTCTGCTGTGAGGACAGACTGAGAGATTTGGGGGATTC